>KN818238.1:264285-305210 GCA_000827485.1 Amanita muscaria Koide BX008 | reverse complement strand
AATCTCGATGAACAAGTATGCTGACAACTGCAGGTAACAACCCACCGTCCATACCTCCTAAGACAAGCCTTGATGCGATCGTGCTCTTTTACAAGTCCCGCGATACTAGGTTCGGCGTTGAAGCCTCGAATCAAGGAAGCGCTTGCAAGCACCACTGACCTTGCGTACGCAAGATTAGGTCCTTCCATAAAGCCTATGCCTAAAGGCTGGATAATTCAGCGACAGGGCAGATAGAGAAGTGCCGAAAGATAATCACAAGGGTAACAGGAAGCAGAACATACACGTCTAACTTCCAGCGGACTCTCTTCTCTGGAAGCGCTTGACGCTCTGGGCTGCTAGAGTCGATTTCAGACATAATCTGTAGAATAGGGCGACGGTAATCGGATTAGGTTTGCATGATTAATTGTCCAGTTTTTATAGAAAACGTGGAAAGCACTCACAAATCGGGATGCGCCGGACTAGGCCAAAAGATAGTGATTTTGGACATGACTCGTCGGTTGTTGAGCGCGTTGAGCATGAGCTGAGGTTTTGCGGGGCGTTACTAAGACGCTATCTAGATATTAACCGAGATCCAAATCTCGCTAAAGTGGAAGACGGGAACTGTGTCATAGCTGGGACCAGGACGTCAGCGTCGGGACGTACATCGGCGCAGTTCGCGTCAAATGAAATAAGAAAAGAAAAGACCCACACTGGATCCGTCACGGTGTGCAGAGTCGACCTTTGCAATACCAAGCTGTTTTCCATTCTTTCTGTACTCTCTATAACCTCAAAGATCTTTTCTAGCCTTCCCAAGGAAGAACCCAATGGCCTTTTCATTCGAAGATGCCCTCAACTGTGTCAAACAACAGATATTCCCTCCCCACAGCAAAACAAATGCTTGTCACTTCATCGCCATGCGAATCAAGAACCAAGAAAATTTCCCTTGAATATCTTAGCCACAGTCAACATCTGGACTGTTGAGGTCGATTTCAGACATATTCTGTTGAATAGGCGACGCAGGATCGATAACTAATGAACCATTTTCAACGCTTTTTCAATGTCCCCACTGCAGCGAGTCGAGTACGTGAAAGAAGCAACGGTCAGAGAGGTAGCCGGTTTCGTGTTTCCAACGGTGGGACAAACGGTTAACGGTAAGTACTATAGGACGAAAGCCGAGTTGCGGAAAGGTTTGAGCCGCGTCTCTCGCTTCTCGACCTCTTTGGCCCCGAATAAGGCTCTACACCAGGGTCGGCTTAAGCTCTATTTTTCTTTCTTTTTTTTGGTGGGACTCGTAAGCTCTCAAACATAACACTTGATCCCTTGAACCAGTCGTAACCTTCAACTTGAAGTGAGTTTCGTTCAATAAGACAAAGACCGAGCAATTCTGCTCGCGCAAACTTCGGGGGCACCCCGATTGAACCGTCCATTCTTGAAACGGCGTTTTCTTTTTGCACTGGTGACCGGTGATTCGTGTGCAATTTCTACACGGTTCGTGATTCGGGCTATGTGAAAGAGTACATGAGATCCAGTTCTGATTTCACAAATCACAACCAGCTTTCGTCTTCTTGTACGTATGGCAATTAATATTAATGTGGGCCAGCTGAACTCGTATAGTCATGTATTGCATACAAATTTTATCAAGACGAGTGTCCTAGGGAAGAAGTGCGGTTTCTGACCCCCCAGCCTACTTCCCATCAGACAACGACGTGATCAGAGCGCTTGAGCTAGTCAAAGCTCAAGGTTTCCCGATTGTCACAAGTCGGGCTTGTTATCTTGTGGCAGTGTTGGGTCCAAGAAGCTGTGATTGCACTTGACGCAAACGAAGAAAAGGATCATTCTCGTCTCTTTCCGCTTTGACTGGTCTTGGTAAAAGACAGCACTGGGATGACGACTGCTCAACAAGCCTCGCCAGACATGAAAGGGTTAGCACGACGTACTCCTCGTGACCACATTGAGGGCAAGGAATGTTGGAGTGGGGCTGGTGATTGATTGTTACAGATGAAGTGGATCATTAAGTAGAGAAACTCACCAACGTGGGGTCAGCGCCCAAATCTTGCGTCACTCCGACTTGTTCCCTGCAACAATATAGAAAGAGGCATATAAAGGTAATGAAACTATCTCACTTTGTGACTTTTAAAAGATCGTTCCGGTACACACACTTGTTGTCGCCAATTTCATCGTACGGGCAGATCCGACAGGCGTAGACCATGATTCGCCGCTGTGGGTCGGCACGTGGGTACAAGAGGTTGTTACATTCTTGACAAAAGTGCAGAGACGACTATCATGTCACTTGAGTGAGCATTTTGTTGACGACGATTTTGCTGAACATACCATCGACGGTGATTTGTTTGGCCGAGTCGAAGAGGTGAACCGCTGACGTAAGGTGAGCTGGTGGCAAATCTTCTCACGATCTTATTTCTGCTATCGAGTGCTGTTATTCCCCGAGTCAGCGATATTGCTATACGTACTCGCCTTCGCATGCATGCCTTGCGGCGCTCGCTGTCGCTTTCGGAACACGGTAGCAGTATTTGGCGAGATCTGGCCGCCACTCTCCAAACCGACAGAAGCGCATGGTGACTCAACCTGGGCAAGATCTTGAAGAGCCTGCGCGTACTTGGCGCTTTAATTCATGTGCCATGACTGCGTGATCCACTCTGCACGGCATGGTCTATTTCATGTTTCTGGGACTCACTGAAACTTGTCAGTGTTGCTCATTGCCAAACACGTGTCGGTCAAAGAGTCCGGTGGGAACCATTTGAACAGTCAAACCATTAATCAAGTGCTATTTATTGGGTGGTTTACCGTTGCCGAGCCGCTATTTTTGTGGAAGCCCACGTAATTTACACCGGCAATGAACATCCCCAGACAACGAGCTCCAATCTTCCGAACACGTAGGCTTCGATGTCATTTATAACCAGCTTCATCTGCCCCTGCCGTTCTTCTTGGAAAAATGATAATACAGAACCACTGTCGAACTGGGCGGGTTTCTTGTACGTTATATCTACCCATCGCAACTTTGGTTGGCATTTGCATTCCTCACTCAAGTACCAGTGAGTACCTCGCAGTACATAACTAAAAGCTTCTTCTAATCCCAAAGTGAGATGATGCCTTCAATATGGAAATGACGTGCCTGCGTCCTCGGAATTGTTGCCTGACTGACGGCGGCTGTAAAGAATTCGCACCGACTTCTCGAAGCTATTTTGAACGCGACCCTGGTCGCCGGCAATACGGCTTCACACCAATTCAAAGTGCACACGGATTGTATGTAGAACTTGTATGACAGTCTTTTTAGTGGAGCATCAATAGCACGACAACCGCGAGGCTTATTGAGTAGAGATTTCTGCAGACGACTGTATACCACAGGATGCTGAGTGAATACTAGTCTATAAATGCTTATAGATCTGCTGTTACAGAGGTTATCTGGCAAGGAGTGTCAGTTAGCGGCCAGGTCCGACCAGCAGCACTGCAGCATCCGCCTTCTTAAACGAACTGTGATCTAATCACCGCATCATGCCCGATTGGGTTAGTGCTGAAGCATTCCGGGAAAAAATTGCTACAAATTCCGCTTCAAATATCGTTTCTACTCTGATCTGCAGCAGGACGATCTGTTTTCATGCATGCGCTGCAGAAGCTGTGGTACCTGGTTTGCCAACATCAGCGTAAAGGTGCTGATATGTTACGAGTTACATAATGAAATCATTAACGGAAGGGTCGACGCCGTCAAATTCCTATTATGGTTGTATTATTTTTGCCATAATTCTCGTTCCAAAAAATAATTGGTTTCATCAGTGGCGTTATATAAATAGATTCCTTGTGTTGCAAGGGACGTGAATTTTTGTTTAAAACCACAATCGTTTCTTCGCTCCCCCCGACCGCCGCCTGTCCTTTCTTTGCGTCTCTGAAATATCGATAGAAATGAGGCTTACTGCTGTCTTTGCTATCTTTACGGCCGTCGCTGCCACCTCTGTTGCAGCTCACCAGACCAATGCAGAACGTCTAGCTCGCGGCCTGCCTCCGAATCCCCCCGCGCGACGAGGTGCCTCGAATACTGACTGTAGGTTGTGAACATTGTTAGTCCTTCCCTGTGCTCAATAGTATATATGCAGCTGCTGAGCATCATCATCCCTCCGGAAAACCTCATCACAAACACCATGGTGATGGAGGTGATGACAAAGGTGATGATGGTCACGACAGCTACGAGACTAATGCACAACGTCTCGCTCGTGGCTTGCCTCCGAACCCTCCTGTGCGACGAGGTGCTTCGAATACTGACTGTAGGTTGTGAACACTGTTAGTGCTTCGCTATGCTCAATAGTTATTATGCAGCTGCCGAGCATCATCACCCCTCCGGAAAACCTCACGGTGACGGTGATGACAGCTATGATGGAACCCACGTGCGACGAGATGCGTCGGGTACCGACTGTGAGTTTGTGAATATTTGTTTTCGCTGTGCTCAATAATAGCTCTGCAGCTGCTGAGCATCACCATCCCTCCGGAAAACCTCACAAAGGTCACGGTGGTGGAGATGATGACGACAAATGCAAAACTGGAGCTATCCAGTGTTGCAATTCCGTTTCTAATTCCGCCAACCCTGTTGTGAAAACTATTGCTGGTCTAGTTAAAGCCAAATTGCCAACTGACAATATCCCAATTGGCCTCGGTTGCTCTGCCATTGGTGAGCATAGCTGGTAAGTAGGTTCTATCTGATTGAGTGGTCAACGTAACATCTTCCTCAATTAGCTCCGCAAAGACTGTCTGCTGTGAGAACAATGACTACAGCGGTCTTATTGCGATCGGATGTATTTCCAGTAAGTGTTCTTCGCCGCTCTAGGGGAGCTCAGCATTAACGGGGGAAAAACCTTATAGTTAAGATCAGTGCTTAATTGAGCCTCGTTTGAACTTTTGTGACTTTTTTCTTCATCGCTGACGATTCATGCACATGCTTGCGAACTTGATGATCAGTTAATCATTTGATTCCTCGTTGCTATATTTCTTGTTCTCACGGTTAGCTCCTTATAGCCGATCGTTCATTCCTTTCTCGGACTACGTAGCACTTCATTACTGCTGATAAGTAGATAGAAGACTACCACAGTGTTTCTTAGAATGTGGGTAGTTTTGACATCATGGGATGTGCTGCGTGTTAGACACGTTGCATGATGTTTCCATAATTATGGAAACTCGTTGAAAGAGTGGGGTTACAGTGACAATACTAGACTTTCTTAAGCTTGTTCGGGACCCATGGTTTGTTAGTTGTGAACGTGTGTACAGGGACGTGATTAAAAAGTATTTAGTACTTATTGCATTTGGAGCGTGCCAGGAACATATCAAAGTGAAAGGCTTCTAGTTCGCATCCTTTTGCTCGGCATTGCCTCGTTGTATTTCACGAAGGCACCTCTAGGGGGAGCTCTAGGGGTTCTGCCATGTCAGTTGATGTCAGATATGGTTTAGCTTGATCGTACTCCAACATCGATCGATCAGAACGTTTTTGGGGATCAACCTTATCTTACCTTATGCCGCTTACATGACGAAACCAAATGTATCGCTTCTTTTTTTGCTTGTCGATTCGAATATGAAGTCCAGCATTAATGACGGCCCGTGCGACGTATTTTGTGTGGGTGGAGGGTAGTGATTTGGTTCATCAGGTATTACATGCCCGACGCTGAGCGGATAACAAATGTAGCATGCTGTCAGACGCTGTCGCCACAAGTCGCCACACGGGAGTACCGTTGCCGACCAGGGCCATCGGATTTTACCGCTTTTGTTTTCTGCTAATGTACTCGTGCACAACGCCAGACAACGCCTAAACACCGCTACTTTTGAACAGCGGCAAATTTTGTCCGAGAAAGGAATTTACTCTGAAGTCCTCCAAAATGAGTGCTGAGCGGCTCTGATGAGGGTCAGAAGCAGCATACCGGGCATATCTGACCGCCAAAGATGCTCAATTTCAAATGCAAGTCTCTCCCAGAGCAATACTTTGACAAGTAGATAATCTAGATAACGCTTATCTTCTTATGTAATCATCCCGATATGGTAGGTGGCAAAATCGCCGGAGTCCATCGTTTTGAGATTTTTGACAATGTTCTATACATCTGATCCTCTCATTAAATAGACGAGAGGAATAATGAATTCCCCGTTCGGGCAACATTTGAGTATCCTATTTTGAAAAGTGGCGGGGTTTAGGCGTTTGTGCACCACAGCATTAGCAATAGTACAGTATGTAAATAACTACTGCCACTCGCGAAGAAGTGCTTGAATGTATTCTCCAGCCATATACATATTAGGTGCTGTCGCAAGCGCCAGCATAAACTTTGTTTAAAGCTAATATTGAAAAAGCTGCTGCCGCAGGGACTGAAAATGTGGCAACACCGAGTGCGCCGCTCGTCGTCAACCGCGGCGCGGACAAGTGCATCTGCCCCTGATGTACCTAAAATAGGTGAGGCCTGTTGCGCATGTATGAAATAAACATTATCGGGTGGAGAGACCTTGCAATCAAGGTAAACGTGAGCCCGACACGTGCCACGAAAATTTGTCATGTGGTTTTGTAGCTTTGTTCTTTACTCTTGTGTATCTCTATGCAGCTTCTTGACGTTCTCGATAGCTCCTGATGTCATGCCCTTCAAATCTTCCAGTTCAAGTGTGTAGCATGTTGGGAATAAATGATGAACTAGACAAAAGAAACGCAAAGCATTGTGCATATACGCGCTACAAGCCTTGATGAAAGGCTTCCCTAGACTCT
Organism: Amanita muscaria Koide BX008; assembly: GCA_000827485.1. Taxonomy (NCBI): domain Eukaryota; kingdom Fungi; phylum Basidiomycota; class Agaricomycetes; order Agaricales; family Amanitaceae; genus Amanita; species Amanita muscaria. The sequence goes on along the minus strand of KN818238.1, from coordinate 298,495 downwards.
TTCTTCTGACCCATCCGTCTTGTCACTTTTTTGGGGCGCTCGATACCTGCAACAATCACGTACGGATATCACCGTCCCTTTGTGAACTGTTTGATAACAACGACCTTCTTGTCTGCCTGGCGACATTGTAGGACAATTGCAACCTGCATAAATTCAGGATTGAGCAGAGTGGTAGTGGCTTGAATAGTGACTAGCTACTGTCGGTATGATGTCATTATACCCAGTGTTTGTCAATTCCTTCTGGGACAAACAAGTGGCCTGAAATGTTTTGGACGGAGTCAATCTGGCGCGCATCCCCCTACCTCTTCACCTCTTGAAGGTGTTCTGTAAAACAAAGCAAGCCAAGCAGGTAATTCGTGGACATCGTGCCTCAATATACATTCCATTTCAGGCTCAATTATCACACACCATGTTCGGAAATCAGCAAAACACTGGTGGTAGCTTGTTTGGATCAACAACGGGTCAGCAGCAATCCGGAGGCAGCCCCTTTGGAAGCACTGGCCAGACGCCATCGATGTTCGGAAATACCCAACAACAACAACAACAACAGCCCCAACAGCAATCTGCACCTTCTCTGTTCGGGGGTAGTTCAGGGGCTGGTGGTGGACTTTTTGGATCATCTACAACAAATACGACAACCGGGGGTGCTGGTGGCGGACTTTTTGGTACCGCGACTGGACAGCAACAACAACCAGCTGCTGGAGGTGGAATGTTCGGCGGTGGAACTCAACCTTCGACGACGGGAGCTACCAGCAGCCTGTTCGGCCAGCAACAGCCCCAGCAACAACAGCAACAGCAACAACCATCGACCAATTTGTTCGGTAGCAATACAACAACGACGCAGCAGCAGCAGCAGCCCTCGACTAGTTTGTTTGGGAACACTACGACACAGCAACAACCCGCGACAGGAGGTGGTCTCTTCGGAAATACAACACAACAACAGCCTGCCCCGGGCACTGGATTATTTGGCAGTAACACAACTGCGCAACCTTCCACGACGGGAGGTTTATTTGGTAGTACGACACAGCAGCAGCAACAGCAGCAACCGGGCGGTTTATTTGGAAGCACAACGCAACAACAACAGCCGTCTGGTGGTTTGTTCGGGAGTACTACGCAACAGCAACAGCCTACTACAGGTGGTTTGTTTGGAAGCACAACACAACAGCCCGGCGGTCTATTCGGGAGTACAGCCCAACAGCAGCAGCAACAACCTGCGACAGCTGGTGGTTTGTTTGGGAGTACCACTCAGCAGCAACAACCGTCGACGACGGGCGGTTTGTTTGGAAGTACCGCTCAGCAACAACAGCCATCGGCGTCTGGTGGACTTTTTGGAAGTACGCAACAGCAACAACCAGCGACTGGTGGAGGGCTTTTCGGTAGCTCAACGACAAACGGAGGGGGGCTGTTTGGTAGTAAACCTGCCACTTCTTTGTTTGGTCCTACAGCAGGAACCGCGACCGCACCAGGGAACATTGGAATTACTACAGGGCCCTTTGGCCAACCTGTCCAGCAGCAGCAACAACAACAACAACAACAACCGCAGCAACAACGCCCGGGACTATTTGGAAGTACGACAGGAGGGACCTTGTTTGGAAGTACTGGACTTGGAACAAGTACGCTCAGTTCAAGTGCTCTTGGCCGGACGTCCAGTACGGTGGCAGCCCAGCATCAGTTTGATGTGCAACTTCAGTCACAGCGGTTGCTGCAGAAACTGCAAGCAATCAAGGATGGATGGAATCCTCAGTCTCCTCACTGTCGGTTCCAGGTACGTGCATATATACACCACTTTTGCCTCAATGATCTAACGCGTTGTATAGTACAACTTTTATAATCTTGTTGATCCGAACCAAGTCCACTTGTATGGCCGTCCCCAAAATGTCCTCAACGACGCCACATGGGAAAAGGCAGTTCGCGAAAACCCGGATCCATCATGGTAAGTACCACTACCCCTTCGTGCATGTACGCTCCGAGGCTAACAGACCCGTGCTCACACCAGCCTCGTACCCGTCGTCGCGGTAGGATTCAGAGACCTTCTGGAACGGGTCGAAGCACAAACCCGGCAGGCAGAACAACAGGAAACCCAAGTCAAAGACTTGAAAAAGCGCATAGAAGTGCTCAATGAACACCATACCCTCAGTAATTCTCCCCGCCTTCTTCGGGCCGCGGCACAACAGACACAGATCACACAGCGGCTGATGCGGTTCATCCAGCATCTGCACTTGCTTATTCCAGCCCTGCGGTCGTCGTCCATAACCCCCGAAGAGGAACAGCTAAGAGGGAAACTGCAAGACATCGATGAGGAGATCAAAAAGACCAGATTGAAAGCCAAGCTGAATGAGCTGTGGGCATTGCTCGGTGCGACTGTTGCCTCACGACAAGGCGGCAAGCCCGTGAATGGGAGTGGAGAGTGGGCAGTGGTGGACGAGGAAGGTGTTGCCCAGATTGCTCAGGTAGGGAGTGTTGAACGATCATATGAGATTGTGCTGATTGGGGCTTTTTTCTAGATTCTAGCGGAACAACAGACCGGTCTTGTGCATCTGACGAAAATACTACAAGGGATGTTGCGTGATTTGGATACCATTATGGGACGATCGAGGAGGTCCTCTCCCGTCAACAACTATGATGTCTCGTCAACAAGCGCCTTGGATGACAGGCTTCTAAATAGTCTCAGGGCTAGCACCTTTTCATTGTCCTAGCTTATATGTACCAATGTATATTCTTTACGTTGTCTCTGCCAATGCAGGGCAACATTGCTCTAGTATGTAATGTACAAGATGTTGATTAAAATCGATTGTATAAAGATACTTAACGTAAACAGACTGCTTGATGAACAAAAAAGGGGGGAAGGGGGAAGAGGCATATGGAATATAAACAGAGATATATATACAAACTGAATTTGTTTTCCATCAGCACCAAGAACGAAGCGGAATTGAGAGGTTAACATCTCAAGACCCCAGATCGCCTACTCTGGTCAACTGTACACGGCGTTTCTTTTTTGGAGGTTCAGCGATCTTTTCCTGTCCGCTCTTTTTTTCCTTCTCGGCGTTATTACTGTTGGACAGTCCTCCAGACTCTGCTACTGGCTGAGCTGTCGTCGATGAACCAGCCAGACCGACGACGCCCGACTCACTGCTATCGGTGCTAGCGGGCGTCAGGGGTGGATCCCCACCCGTCCGTTTCTTCGGCACAGATGGAGTGACTGCAAACGGAGGTGGATGGGACAACGACGGTCCGGCCGAAACGGGAGTGATGAGAGGCGACTGGGTAATCGTAGACGAAGTTATTCCACCGTGATGAGGTGTAGAAAGCGACAACGGAACAGAAAGGTTATGCGCAATAGATTGCAGCTGCAACGCATGTTGCTGCGTGTGGTGGGCTGGGACAATCTCATCGAAGACTACGAGAGTGCAATATCCGTCTCTTGACGAAAGCATGAGACATTGGCCATCTGGAGACCTTTTTTTTTGACACCCAATCAACTAATAATCAGGAACAGGTTAGGTTGAAAGACTCACCAACTGACGTCCGTAAACTCGTCATAGTGTAGCATGGTCAGCAGACAGAACGGAGTGGACTGTTGCGTGTCGTAGATAGTGACGGTGTCCATAGTTACTACTGCAAACATCATTCGATAGGGAAGAGCAAAGACCGATCCAGTCGTCTGCACGCCCGCTGAAGTAGCACTTTGGACGGTTGCATTGCCAGACGTGGACGGTGCAGGCGTGGATGGTTTAGATGCAGCCGGTGTTAGAGGCTTGATATCTGTTGGTAACAGGCTCGGTGACATTGCCATCATATTTCCTTCTCCATCCCCGCTGACAAGCCTACGAGGCGTCGGTGCCGCAAGAGGTGTTTGCGAGCTAGATCTGTGCTTTTGTCGGGTTGGCGTACGGTGGCTTATCACAGGAATAGCCGCAGCAGCAACAGAAGCAGGATTCAAGGCAGCAGTGATATCCACATCGACGCTTCCCTCGACTCCCTTATCTATAACGCCGACTTTGGGACCATCGTGTGCCTGTGGTCTTGGTCCTTGTTCACCGTTAGCGTTGGCAACAGGGGAGGGACCAACGACACTCGGTCTGAGCTCGTACAATACAGGAGAGAAGCGGACAGCTACGCTCGCCTTTTTGTGCCCAGGCAACTGAGCGATGGGTGGACGTGCAAAATTGGCGCGCGAATAGATGTACACGCACGAATTAGAGTTGGCTTGAGCGCTTTGTGATTGAGTTGTTCCACCTTGGGCGCCGACAGACGTTTGCCTCCCCTTTCGGCCTCTAGTCGGGGTCGTATTGTCCCCATCAGGTGGCACGACCACTGTTGGGTCTTCAAACTGCCCGGCAGGAGTCAACAACAATCCTCCATCGGGACTGAATGTCAACCTCCTAAAGAAATTGGTAAAGTTCTCGTCACCGTAGAGTCGGATGTTGGCTACGGGTGGTGTTAAGGGTGTGCGGATAGCAGGGAGAGGAGGCATGGGAGAAGGAGAACGCCCGTATCTTGCATATGAATGGGGATGAACCTGAGGCGACGATGGCGCATTTGATCCACTGAAGGACGAGCGACGTGAAGACGGGTTGTTGCCCACAACAGATGGCGGAGCTGAGGCGTTGCTAGCAGAGGGTACAATAGGTGGAGGCGGGAACATAGAAGCACTCAAAGCGGTGGAAGGTGTGCTTGCCACGGATGTAGAAGGTGTGAGTGGTGCAACAATTGCGTCTTTAGTACCAAAGACATCGATGTCTCTATCGCTCTCTGCATCACTGTAACCAGAGTTGGACTCTCGTCTGAGAATGGGAGGCCGAGGGCTGCCGTGTCTTGCTCGTGTACCGTTACCGTTGTGAACGCTGGGAGTCCGGCTATGCCTATGTGAGAGACGCGTGTTGCGACCCACGGCATGAGCCTCAAAGACGCCGTTTTTAGTGGATAGGCGATAGATGTGCATCGAACGATCACTGCTCTGAGTGGCAATATACTCGTTCAATGGGTCCCAAGCAACACCCTGCACAAAATGAGTGTGTTCCGCAATTTCGCAGACGCATTTTCCTATGATAATGTAAAAACTGGGGTGGTTATTTCTCTTGATAGCTCACATACCGTCAGCAGAAGCGAACACGCGGGCAGTGTTGTCTGTGCTCCCTGCGATTATGTATTCTCCTGTCGGACTCCACGCGAGATCGTATACCTGCATTGTGGTGCACCTAATAAGATTCAATATAAACACCAAGAAGCAAAGTACACGATTGACGATACCTGAAAGACGTTCTCGGTTTCCAATACTCCTTTTCATACTGTAATTCGTCTGGACTGAGGTCACTGCCGTACGTAGCCGCCTGTGGGCTCGTGGACGGTGCCCAAATGATAATCATCCCATCTTATAGGCAAAATAAAACGCGTCAGAAATTTCTATGCACGGGTACAGGCAAACAAAAAACCCACCATCCCCAGCTGAGGCAATGAAATCACCTGGAAATGCCACAACTATTATCGCCCATAGATAATACGCGAACCAAAGAACTGACCATTAGGGGACCAGCGTACGACGTTGACAGCAGCCGAGTGCCTACTCAGCGTCGCGAGATATTCGACGCGAGGGGGCCGTGGACCTCCTGGGACGCTACTTGCGTCCTCGTCAGCCAATGCGGCTGGCCGTATATGGGGGTGCACCATCCATAGCTAGAAACGTGAGGAGTTAGTTGGACTGTACCTGGCAACGCGAGAGTTGGAAGAGAAGAGAAGATACATACCCTGACATGATTGTCCTCACCGCCTGTAGCGAACCTATATGCATGGGCGGCAAAGTTCTTCTCTTGACCAGCTGGAGGACGTGCCTTCTTGAAAGGCGCGGGTTGGAAGTCACAGGTGGAGATGGGCTTGTTGTCGTGCCATCTGATCTCAAGAGTACGGAAACGCATGTTGGGGGAGAGGAAGGGAGAGGACAAGGAGTAAATAAGAAGTAATAATTGGGATGGCGACGATGATGGCTGTCCCCAATCTAATCCTGAATGTCTCAGACAAAATCTCCGAAAAACAAAACGGTGGCTATTCTCTGCGTACTGTACTCTAACCAGTCTTGTTCTTGCTCCGTTTCCCCACCTGCGCTTGAAATCCACTCTTGATAGTGTTGACACTACGTCTACTACCACACGACTCACATGCTATAAAGAATATCCGATTTTCTTTCGAGAGAAGCGTGTCTGGCGACTTGCACGTTTTACAGGTGACGTACTCGACTGTGGTGCACCATCAGCGTTTCACAGATATACGGCAAAGAAGCACACGGACCAATATACCGTCTGAGTACATTTTCAACTTGCTTTTGTTGGAAACGACCCTTGATCACCAGCCGGCTGGAACCGTCAACACTTCCTGTGGTTCCCATTTCAGAAAATAGGTACTGAATGACATGCTCGGGCTGCAAGACATTAGTCAAATTCATCGTAGACTCTAAACAACCGACCTGTCGGTGCATTCGTTTACATATATCAGATATATTGGCAAAAATTGTCTTTTTGTTTCCTTCTCGGTGAATTGAAGGAGGGGCAATTGTATACCGTTTGCCTGCTGTTGATGATAGGAGTGATGGATTTGCAGCATGAAGTTGGGCATAGAACCGAGTCAATAGCTGCCGCAGTGGATCAGAACCAATAAATGACAATGTACTCGCCATCCTACCTCAAGATATGTGTAATCACGATCGCTCTTCAGCCACGCCTCGTTCCCAGCGTCTATACCGACTGGGCCCTCCGCTGCGTGCGCATTCGCGAATGGATTCTCGCCCAACTCTGTCTCGTCCACGATATCGAGATGTGTCGTGTCTGTGGGTCCCTCACCCTCATCCTCTTCTTCGACAGCGGCGCTATCGGCACCCCCAGACTTCACTTTAGTCTCTGAAGTGTCATTGAGTTCCTTTTCAAACGCTTCAAGATCAAACGCCGTCTTTTTCTTGCTCGATTTCTTCTTCTTCTTCATATCCGAAAAGTCGAGATCGTCTGCAGTAATAGTTGGACCTGATGTGCTATCGCCACCAGCAGGCGTTGCAGCACCAGAATCCCCTTCTCCCTAGACAAGATGCAGTGTCAATTACACATCTGACACGCTGAGCTCGATGCGCACAAGATCCATAGGAATTTCCTTCTTTTTCTTCTTCTTTTTCAGATCTCCGAACAGAGCCTTGAATTCATCTTCCTCTGTCTTCTTCTCTGGGCCATCTTCTGCACTCTTCATGCGCTCGTGCGCTGTTGTAGGCCCTAGATCCACAGCATCGCCGTTCAGCGTTGTGTTATCAATGGTCTCTGGCGCGGGCGCGGTTGGATCAGCATCAGCACCGAGCGGATCCTCATTGAACGCGACAGTCTTCTTCTTCTTCTTTTTGAGTGAAGGGTCAAACAGAGGCTCTGCAGCTGCCATGGCGAGTCACCCAAGATTATCTTTGGTGTGACGTGACAAGAGGTTTGTTACACCGTGGGAGTTTTATGTGTTGGCCCGACAGCGCCCGAGTGAAGTTCGCGTTTTTCACAAAATGTCTTCGACAATGCTAGCCCGCGGTGCTCTTGCCCGTGCTGGTGCTGCACCCCACAATGCCCGCAATATGGCCACTCTTCGTGAGATCGAGTTGCGTCTCAAGTCCGTCAGGAACATTGAGAAGATTACCAAGGTGAGCTGTGTGCATCGCTGGCCTTTTGAACCGACTCGACTGACCTTTTCTTCAGTCCATGAAAATGATCGCGTCGACCAAGCTTGCAAAAGCCCAGCGCGCAATGCAAGCAGGAAAGCAATACGGGCTCGCAAACGCTGGCATGTTGTTAGCTTGCTTACGTCCAAACACGCATTGACCCTTTGGCAGAGGTTTTCCAACATGCCGCGGACAAACCATCCGCCAACAAGCTCTTTGTCGTCGTCTCTTCCGACAAGGGCCTCTGTGGTGGTATTCACTCCTCCGTCTCCAAGGCTACCCGTAGAGCCCTCTCCAATGATGTCGAATCGCCTCTCGCAGGCCGGGAGGATTCCAGCGTTGACCCAGAGTCTCCTGTCATGATTATAGGCGACAAATCCAAGGGCCAGCTTTCCCGGGCCGTCCCCAAGAACCTCCGCCTCACTTTCAACCAAATTGGTCGTGACATTCCTACTTTTGCAGATGCAGCCGCTGTTGCGGACTTGGTCACAAAGAGTGGCGTCAAGTATGACTCGGTCGTCATTGTTTACAACCAGTTTGTGTCAGCGCTTTCGTATGCACCTGCTGTCCTCGAAGTTAAGGGTGAGGATGCACTCAAGGAGAGTGGTGAGTCTGTCTTAATTGGGTGTTGAATGAGTTTTTACTTATGGTTTATATAAGGCGGCTTCACAGCATACGAGAACGAGGATGATGCCACAAGAGATTTGGCTGAATTCTCCCTTGCTAATGCTATCTATGCTGCTCTCGTTGAAGGGCATGCGTGCGAACAGAGCGCTCGGTACGTGCTTAACCACACTCACCTCAATCAATTCATTGAGATATCTATATCTAGCCGTAATGCTATGGACAATGCCTCCAAGAACGCCACAGACATGATTGGCAGATTGACCATGCAGTACAACCGTGGTCGCCAGGCCGCCATCACCAACGAGTTGGTCGATATCATTACTGGTTCGTCTTTTACAACTCGCCACTTACAAGCCTTTTTTGACTGACTCTTTCACCCAGGTGCAAGTGCATTGTAGGCTGTCCTCAGCGGCGAATAATTTAATGCACCCAAAATACTGTAGACACGATACCGCATATCATCATCAATCAATGCTTTTTTGATAATTCCCCTTCATCTCGGAACTTTGCACCGTCTGACGAATCTCAGATATTGATACACGTTGTATTCCCCGAGTTCGGTCTCTTGAGATTCCATGGTCACAATTACATAAACGAGTGGGATTTGGATCGCAACATCAACAGAAAAGATCATTTCTCGCAGAATGAAGGTGCTGGACTTTTTGGAAGGGGTTCTTCAAAATATCTTTCAAGAGTGTGTCCTAGATGTTTGAAAGCGTGGTAGAGCGTTCCAGGGGAAACGCCGGATTGAACGAACACGTCCGGTGGTACTCCATTCATGACAGAAAGCTCTTCAATGATCCCAATCGCTCGTTCGAGCTCCTCGGGAGATACTGTTTGAAACGACAGTATATCACGTGTGTGTCAAGGTCATGAAGAAATGCAAATGAGAAAAGTAAGTCAGTGTCATTATATACATACGCACAACAGTACTTACACGGACTTTTGGGAGCCTTATGATCATGACGGCACCCGTATTCTTCCACCTGGTCCTCAGTCACAGTTTTCACAGAACACTTCTGCGCTGGTTGGCTTCCAGCTGTTTGTTGACAACCCCATTCGCTACCTGCTCCAGCCTGATCCATAGCGAGCACACGTGCCAACGCGCTCTGTACTTTTTCGTACACGTCAGGCGCAATCTCCCAGGTCTCCGCTGGACAAACCACTGGAGGTTCCGGATTTTCCTCCCTACTACGCTTGCGGTCATCGCGAATTTCTGAGCCAGAGCCGCGAAATCGCGGACTGCTAGTAGGCTGTGGAGTCGGTGATTCAAGGTTCGTTCTGGTGAGTCCTTGGAAGGATGACATGGTTCGGAATACAGGTTCAGGTGCATGGGGTACGGCACCCTTGGATATACACAGACCGGGCGGCGTACAAGGTCTCGATGATCTGATTGAATCGTCGTCGGAATTATCATAATATCCCGAGTCGTTGCTGCCTCTGAAATGACGAGTTGTTCCAATGTCGTCAGTCGTGCGACTCGTGCTGCTGCTGCTGCCACAATTGGCGCTCGACATGGTGGCACTAGCACGAGACGGCGATTGTGATTTTTGACAATTAGAGACAGGGGTATAGGGCGCGACAAGTTCGCGGATTTCCCCCTCTTCCAAATCAGCGTAGTAGTGCATGACTCGACAGAGCGACTTGGCTTCCCATAGGACGGGTTTTCACGTCCTTTATATATGTCTGAAAGTTAGCGAGACCTTAGAACCCGAGGCTGCCTCGCGTCAATGATTAAAAAAATTTGTCACCTTCGATGAGGCGGAAACATTGTCGGTGGAACGCCACCGGTGTGAGTCAGACCCAATTGTAGGTTATATGCGCGATCAATATTCGAGAAAGCAAAAGTTCTAGTCATAATTGCCATTTCTATACATATAGCTTGCAGATGCACGACTAGGTAAAATACATTCTTCAAGGGAACTTCTGCTCAGACGTCCACGTACAGCCCGGCACTCTTCCTCATCTTGGTCATCGCTAAGAGGTTTGAGAGTTAGAACAGCGTGTTCGACTCGGGAACACTTGGCGACACGAACCTGCGATGATTGCACTCCCAACTCCGCTGCCATCTTCTGCGTGATGGGTTATGATGTTCCTGAAGAAGACAGGGATGAGAAGGGCCCGTCGACCACGATCTTGTCAATAACATACCGGCCCCGTTCGCCGAATACATCAACTAGGCCTTCGTGCACTCTATCCGCAAACCCTGGATATTTCTACAAAACATGAGAGGGCTTTGCGAACTTTTTGCAGATGAACTAACATTGTATAAAGAGCCATCTGCACCAACCGCACAGCCCTGGTCGAGGTATCCCATTTTACTTACGATGGCAGCAACACCGCAAGCACTCAGACGAGCGGCACGTTTCCCAATAAGCTTAGCCAGTGCGCGGAAGAATTGGCGTTCAGCCAGGGTTGTCTCCACCGCAAAGAAGTGTGTGAAGATCCCGATGATCATGAGGAGCTCATCGGTAGGGTCGCTTTACAGCAAACAATTCTCATCACCGAAAACGAAATGACTCATATAGACTCACCTTTCCATCAGGGACAAAAAGGCCGTGTCAAAACTGTACGGCACCTCGAGCTTGTAGGTGTTCTGCCCGAGGAACAGAACACCCTCGTCAATAAGCTCGCATATAACCAGCCGTAATATCTCGCCCAAGTATCTTCCAGAAATGAGTTTCTAGTACGAAGACAATGAATGAGGTTTATGACTCGACGGGCCGCCAAAACACCGAAACAGCTCTTACTTCGAAAGCTTGTTCGCCGGGTTTGTTCGAACTTTGATCCACGATTGTGTCGTATTTAGTCCTTGGCAGATTCTCGTGTTCAAACGAGTCAAAGGCACCCTAGCGTCTGTTATATTACTTGAAACGCAAGTGAATTCCATGGCCCTTACCCATTCACAGTTGATCGCCATTTCCGCCTCCTCGCCGATTCCAATATGCTTGAGCTTTGGAATGTCCTTCACCTTTTCCATATACGCGGCATTGCATCCTGTTCCGAAGATGACCGCAATCTTTGTCCTCGGGTTGACGTAGTGGGAAGCTATTAATGTGCCGGTTGTATCATTTATCAGGGCCGTCAGTTCTACCGGTACATCCTTGGGCCGCGGTCCGTTATTAATAGCTCAGGAATTATGAGGAGAAAGAAACACACATGGGCTTTAAGTGACGTTCTGAACATTTCGGCGACATCATTTCCTTCTGTATTGGGTGCGCCAAAGCCTTTTGTCCAACGGATGAGAACACCGTGGTCTATTTTGTCTTGGCTATGAAACGTCGAGCATCCATTGTTACCTCAATTGGGGGAACTCACGTGCAAGGATATGAAAACTACGAACGCATATCAGCGAGCGGAGACAAGGTAGTATAAAAATAACCCCAGACCGTGAAGCCGAGCGGCAAGATTTCTCCAGGCTTCAGCGCATGATCGTCAGCAAAGTTGGTGTCAATGAACGTCTTCAAACATTGGGCACAAAAGTCGAACAAATTTTGGCCCTCGTCGTGTTTTTGTTCCTCGGACAATCTGTATTTTGATTGGGTTATCTCGAATTTGCCTTCGCCTTGAACGTTGACCAAGCAAACTCGAAGGTTTGTGCCACCTTAGATTACATAGGGAGTTGAGTCGCTGTTTCGCTGGAATTGGTGCATGGTACATACCTAAATCAACGGCCAAAAAGTCACCCTTTTCTTTGCCTGACGGCCAACCAAACACCCACGTCGGTATCATAGGCTGGGGAAGATAATTAGTTTTTTGGCGTCTAAAGCGAGATTTAGCATTTGCGGATTCCATTAAACATGTATCTCGGTATAATCCCAATAGGACGACGAGTACGAAACGCTCGTACTTATAAAAGCAAACATACCACGATCTGCTCAGGCTTTTCAAGACCCAACTCGAGGCTTTCCTTGAATGCTTCCACGATCATGCGCATCCGTTGTGGGGTAAGTGTGAATCTACATCCCTCACTCGGTTCCTGGTACCACGATAAGGGTTTTCCATCACTCACATACTCTCGAGCCGCCTCAAGTGATCGGCCATAGTCCTGAATCAATATCCGTCATACATAAATGATACCGCGATAACGTCATTATAGACAGACCTTTTGGTTGCATGGGGAAGGATCTCTTCATCCTGGGTCCTGGTGTGGATCGCAAGGGTCTGCCCTGTTGGCAGGGTGATGCTACCGCTTCCACGACGAGACACAGGCATGATATGGACGACTAAAATCAGCGATGGAGTGGTGGAGTAGCTAAGAAGCGTTGGCTCTCCTGTTGTGTCCGATATATGGCATCATTTCTCCATTTGGGCTGACTTACGGCAACGGTTTCCCAGGTTATTTTCTTCCACAAGCCCATGATTGGCCTCAAGTCGACTCTCAATGTCAGTACCCTGTTGACTCTGGCCCTTCAAATTCTTATGCGTGGTTGCAGGTTATAGATAACTCGGGCGCACTACTCGTAGAATGCGTTAATATCCTCAAACAGAAGGTCAACAACGGTTGGGGCTCAGTAGGAGACGAAATTGTTTGCGTTGTCAAACGCGCTCGTCCAGTATCTGTTGCAGCACAGGCGTCTGTAACCGCTGTCAAAGTCCGCAAGGGTGACGTCCGCCGTGCTGTCATTGTGCGAACCCGGAAATCAGTTCGGAGACCAGATGGCAGAATTATTAGATTCGATGACAATGCGGCAGTGTTGTTGAATAATAAGAGGGAGATGTTGGGAACACGTATCGGCGGCGTCGTTAGCGCTGACTTGAGGATGAAGGGGTGGAGTAAAATTGTCAGTCTGGCACCCAAGGTATGGCGTTTTTATCCTTCCTAGCCGCCAAGACCTGAACATGTTCGCAGACTGTGTGAGGACCTGGCTCTCAATCTATGTGCTCCTTTGGAGATATGTCGCGTTTGTAGAATTAATGTCTGCGACTTGCTTTGACTTGAGTTTGACACGTCATATTGATCAGATTCAACTGAAATATACCCAACTAGTGCGACGAAATTATGGACCGAGAGAGTATTGGGAACACCGAATCCTCATTGCTCCATACCGCTGCCACTTCGTGCTAATTTGAGCGCTGGACAATGAGAAGTGGACGTAACACTTGCTTCTCATTTTCTGATAGGGCTCAGACTACAGCGGTACTAGTACATATTTCGAAAACGCTTCAGCAAGACATTGACTACAAAGTGAACTTGAAGTTTGGGTGGCGATCACCAATAGGAGCTTTAGTTAGCCCTGCATCCCGAAGTACGTTATATCCTTCTACATTTCCAGCTCGACGACCTTCACTCCTTGCTTTGTTTTCCCGTATGCAATAAAGTCTAATAGAATGTCAATGATCTTGATTTGTGGCAGGAGCGATACTTTGCACATACACATTGGCAGCCGTCGAGATCCACGTGAGAATAGCAAAACCAAGTGATATAAGATGTCCACGCATATACGTTTGATCTAGATTGTGTGAGATACAGTATCCATCAAGCTTAGGAAAGAATACCTGAGGTGTAGAGGAACGGTGCTATAGCACCACTGCATATGTTCTTCAGTGATCATGAATATGAATGTTTATATGAGCAACTACCTTAAAGCGGAAAAGGTAAGTAGCATGCCCGTAGCCGTCGCTCTCTTGTAATGTCCACCGCTGTTATTAGTAAGGAGAGTCCTGCGTAACGATGAGGGACATTCCAGTAGAGACGACTTAAAATTTTCACGGACAATAGACAAGGCCCTGAAATATAGCTGCATATCGTGTCATTCAAATTTGGAACAAGAGTTAAGAAATCGCACATACCATCCGATCGCAAGGAAGCAACAACCGACATATCGTATGGTATTATTCTCCCCCATGATCACCATTGTGTAGCCTTCATATAAGAGAAATAAAATTCTCGCTGCGTGGAAATCACGTACCGATGATCGTCAATGGCGTGGCCATCAATACTATCGGGCCACGTAGTTTCAGACGGTCGCTCAGGGCAGACGTGATAACTAGTCAGGACGATGAGCCCCAGTTTTTTGACGAGTTTGTTCATGTCTTACTGATGAACATAGACGCCAACGCCAACGGTAGTACTGTGGTAATGCCGTCAGAAGCTATTGCCACCCTCTGTCAGATAAATCACCGGTGTACAGCTGAGCCTGCATTCCTGTATATCCAAACCCGACAATAATGGTTGGCCTAACTATCATGTCAGCTATTCTCCAACAGTTGTAGCAATGAAACATGCAAGAAAAATTGAACCGAATAAATGTTCACGGTCACCCCGACAAGGGCTAAACCAGTCAGCCAGGTTTGAATGTCCACGATGCCTGAACATTTGATAAACTACTAGATTTGGTGTATTAAAATGGAAACAAACCGCGTTTGACTTCTTTCCACTCAAAGGCTTCGTCCTCTTCCGAGTTGGTAACCTCGGTTTCCAAAGTGCCACCTAAGCCGCTAGTGTTTAGCAAGCATAAAACCCAAAATTCACTGGCGTCATCTACCTCGGTCCTGCTCCAGGCGCAACCCTAAACGATAAGATCGGTCGCGTTCCATCATTTGACAGCATCGGCGACTTACTAGCCAAACCCCTTTCCTCTTTGGAAAGGAACCAAGCAGATCGCACGTCGTTGGGAAGAATCACGGCTATCAAAATGCCGATCATAACCGTGGCTATACCCTCCAATATCTGTCCATCTTAGTTGTGGTGGCATGTAGACCAACAGTCTCAAAAACAACCTACAAATATCCATCTCCATCCTGAAAGGTTGCGGACACCATCCATTTTCACTATAATCGAGGCAAGAAGCCCTTGTCAATGGGTAAGATTCAGTGTCCAATGCTTGTAATGAGTTTCATGGGTATTCACCACTCATCAGACCAGAAGATGACACTGTATGTAGTCATTGAAATGTAGCTTCTCAGAGGTTCTGCCACGTAACTCACCGGCAGTCGTAAGTAAGCCAATTCTGGACGACTGTAAGTCAAAAGTATTTAAACCAACGGCATGTTCTTACCGGAGCTGTAGTTCATGGCGCTTATACAGGCAACTCATGTACAAGAGCTAGAAATGGAACACTTCAAGTCACTTGGCAAAACAAAATAATGAAAACACCGACAATGCCAGGGGCAAGTCCCCCTTCAAAGAGCCCCAACATGAGGCGCACAATAATGAATCCTGTATAGTTCTGCATCTACAGGATGTATTAAAAAATCGCTGGATGCTGTTAGGAACGAAACTCACTAGGCCCGTAAAAGTCGTCACCAGTCCCCAGCAGATAGCAAGAAATCCTAGCCAGCGCTGTATGCTTAAATTCAGACAAAGCATCTTTTATGGACCGGAAAATTCGATACCCCGGACCGGAACTTCTTCATAACCAAATTTGAAGGTAACTCGGAAAGAATATACCTGGGCGCAATGTGAGATACATGACCTTGAAGAAAACTGACTTCAAGTTACGGTATAAAGAACACTACACGGACGAGTTAGTGATGCACAGCGAACTTTGGTAGAGAGAAATATTGACCTGAAAGAGCGGTGTTAAATTGAACGCCATGGAGCTTTAAGTCCGTCGTAAGACCTGCGATCCTGTCGAAAGATTGAGGATGATTCGAAGAAGGTTGAAGAAGAACCACCGACTCTGCATTTCCTACATTGAACTTGTCAAGAGCATTTGCCACGTAAATCTAGCAACACGGTGAACAACACGCCCAAGTGGAATTATAAATTAAATCACGAGGGTGACAAGGGGCATAATGCGAGAGTCCAATTTCCAAATAATCTTCTTCTCCAGCGCTTTAACGGTGTTAGCGCGATTGAGATCATCAATCTTCAAGTCTGCCATGGCTGTCACTAACAGATGGCAAGAGAAAGGGTAGATGGCAAGATAAAGAGTAAATGCGCTCTTATAGGCGAAACCTCTTCGAACTGGCCTGCTGACATTGTGGCAACGCGAAGCATCCCGACGGTAAATGTGGCCGATCAATGTTTATGGTCAATCGCGGTTTCTGCTACTAGTTCTTATGGAAGAAATACCGCGTTGGGCAGCTCCGAATTCAGAACGAGTGATATTTCTCCAACTTGAACAAGAGTGACCATTCCGTGAAGTGTTCACTTGTTGCGGTATTTCCAAACGGAAAACCAGCGTGCCGCGGAAATACTGAAATGGCTTCTGGGTTCAACCCAGCGCTGGAATCATGTTTCAGAAACTTACCAAATGATATTATTTATAGTCACTACACTTGAAAGCTGCCGCCTGGATGGTTCGATCAGACTTTGAGATACTACTGCCGAGTTTCGACGCGTGAAACTGTTCTGTCTGTCCCAGCTAGTCGTGGCCTATCATCGATAGGCCTAGTTGTACACCTTTGAGCTCAGAAATAAGAGTATTGCGCTGAAGCCTGAGGTTAAGGATTTTATGCGACGCATTGCTTGTAGCTTAAGTATTCCAAAAGCTCAATCACGAAGGCGATAACTCTAGGTTGTCAAACATCAGCATCATTACTATAATGCGGTCATATGAAACAAGAGCAAACAAGCACCGTTTTTTTTCGATTGTCGGTTCCACCCGAGCGCGCATCATGTGACTGCGCCTCTGTTCAGAGTGGTAGATGGTCCTCCTAGTCGTTTACCAACGGTGACACCCGTTTTATGGCACTGCCTACCTAGTCAGGTTATTGCCTCTCCAAGATGGACCTAAATATTCACTTTGGAGTGGTTGGCATCATCCGCTTGAAATTTGAGTCGTGAGTCACTGCAATGCGAGTAGAGCGGCTAAGGCCACGAACTACTGACCACGAACTTATCATGTATGGCATGGAACTGGTAATTGCCTGAACATGTTGGCAGACTGTAGGAACTAGCTCTCAATCTGTGTACTCCTTCGGAATCTGGAAATATCTCATGCTGTGGAATCAACGTCTGCGATCTTCTTTTGACACTCGTCATCAGACATATTGCCATTTCGTGCTTACTCGGGCTCCGGACGATGAGAAGTGGACGTGACACATTGCTTCTCATTTCCAAATGGCGCTCAGACTAAAGCGGTACATAGAAAACGCTTCAGCAATAGATTGGCTACAAGGTGAACTTGAAGTTTGGGTGGCGATCACCAATAGGAGCTCGGGTTAGCCCTGCTTCCCGAAGAGCTTTATATTTTTCCACATTTCCAGCTCGGCGACCTTCACTCCTCGCTTTGTTTTCCCATATGCAGTAAAATCTGATAGAACGTCAATGATGTTGATTCGTGGCAGACCCTTTGCACATACACGTTGGCAGCCATGAAGATCCATGTGAAAATAGCAAAACCAAGCGATATAAGATGTCCCCGTATATACCTTGGCTTTTGATCTAGTTGTTGTGAGATACAGTAGCCTTCACTGCAGGTCTAGGCAAAAGCACCTGAGGTATAGAGAAATGGTGCTATGGTACCACTGCATCTGTTCTTCAGTCGTCATAAATGTGAATGTTCATATGAGCAATTACCTTAGACCAAGAAATGTAATTTGGACCGCCATAGCTGTCGCTCTCTTGTAATATCCACTGCTGTTATTAGCAAGGACGGTCCTGCATAAAGATGAATGACACTTCGGTAGAAACCGCTTGAGATTCACGGACAAGATGCAAGTCGATGAAATATAGCTGCATATCCGTCACCATCATCGTGCCATCCAAATTTGGGACAAGGATTAAGAAATGGTACATACGGTCCGATCGCAAGCATGCAACAACCGATATATCGTGCCGTATTATTCTTTCCCACGATTGCCATCGTGTAACCTTATTGTAAGAGATAAGAAATCTCGTTGGGTGAGAACCTCATACCTATGATCGTCAACGGCGTGGCCACCAGTGCTACGGGGCCACGTAGTTTCAGGCGGTCACTCAAGGCAGACACGATAACTGGTCAGGACGATGAGCCCCAGTTCTTTGACGAGTTTGTTCGTGCCTTACTAATGAAAAACGCTGCTAAGGCATATGGTGGTACTGTGGTAATGTCATCAGTAGCTATTCCTGCTGCCCTCTGTCAGATAAATCACCGGTGTATAGCTGAGCCTGCGATCCCGTATATCCAAACCCGGCAATAATCGTTGGCCTAACCAATATGTCAGCTATTCTCCAACAGTTATAGCAAGGAAACATACAAGGAAAAAACAAACGAAAAGAGGTTCAGGCCCACCCCGAAAATGGCTAGACTAGTAAACCACGTTTGAATGTCCAAGATGCCTGAGGATCTGATAAACTGCAAGGTTCGGTGTTAAAATTGGAAACAAACCGCGTTTAACTTCTTTCCACTCAAAGAGTGCGGCTTCTTCCGAGTCTGCGTTAGTATCCTTGGTTTCCGAAGTGCCACCTAAACTAGTGTTTAGCAAGCATAAAACCCAAAATTCGCCGGTGTCATATACTTTGTTCCTGCTTCAGGCGCAACGCTAAGCAATAAGATCGTTCCATCGTTTTCGTAGACCTGACAGCTTCAACGACTTACTAGCATGAGCTCTTTCCGCATCAGAAAGAAACCAAGCAGTTCCCACGTCGTTGGGAAGAACCACGGCTATTAAAATGCCGATGATAACTGTGGCTATACCCTCCAACATCTGGCCATCTTAGTTGTTGCGACATGTAGAGTCACAGCGTCAGAACGACATACAAATATCCATCTCCATCCTGAAAGGTTGCGGACACCACCCAGTTTTATTATACTCGAGGCAAGAAGCCCTTGTCAATCGGTAAGGTCAAGTATCCAATGCTTGTAATGAGTTTCATGGGTATTCACCACTAAGCAGACCAGAGAATGACCCTGTATACACCTATTTAGATGTACGTTGATGCTACTGGCGCGTAACTCACCGGTAGATAAAAGCATGGCAATTCTGAACGGCTGGGTCAAAAGTATTTAAAGGAAGGGTGCCAGTGCGTCCCTACCGAAGCTGCAGTTCATGGCGCTTATACAGGCAACTCATGTAGAAGAGCTATAAACGGGATGCTTCAAGTCACTTGGTCTAACGATATGATGAAAACACTGACAACGCCAGGGTTAAGTCCCCCTTCAAAGAGCCCCAACATGAGGCGCACAACGATGAGTCCTGTATAAGTCTGCGTCTATAGGATGCATAAATCCTGGCACTGGATCATGCTGTTAGGAAAGAAACTCGCCAGGCTCGTAAAAGTCGTCACCAGTCCCCAGCCGATAGCAAGAAATCCTAGCCAGCGCTGTACGCTCAAATTCAGACACGGCATCTTTTATGGACCGGAAAATTCGATACCCCGGATCGGAACTTTTTCATGACCAAATTTGAAGGTAACTCGACAAGAATATAGCTGCCAGTGGCGCAATGTGAGATACGTAACCATGACGAGACTGACTTACGGTATAAAGAACACTACATAGACAAGTTAGTAACGCGTGGCGAAATTGGTAGAGAAGAATATTGACCAGAAAGAGCAGTGTTTAATTGAACGCCGTGGAGATTTAAATCCGTTGTAAGACCTGCGATTCTGTCAAGAGATTGGGGATGATTCAAAGATGGCTGATCAACATGGCACCGACGCTGCATTTGCTATATTGACCCTATCAAGAAAGCATGCGAGATTAATCTAGCACAACAGCCGTGAACAGCATTCCCAACTGAAGTTATAAATTATCTCACGATGAGGATAAGAGGCATAACGCGAGTGTCCAATTTCCAAACAATCTCCTTCTCCAGCTCTTTAATCGTGTCAGCGCGATTGAACCTGTCATCAGTCTTCGAGTCAGCCATGGTTGTCGTCAACAGATGGCAAGAGAATGTGTCAATGGCATGAGTATGCGGCCCTTATAGTGTGTGCCTCGGCCCTTATAGCGGCCCTTATAGTGTGTGGCCTCGGCCCTTATAGTGTGCGGGCCGCCTGTGGCGCCTTCCCCACCGGCTGGCAGGGGGGAACTTCCCGACGGTGAATGCCAGCCTCTGTAGTGGCGATTCGGTACTTCGCCGTCAGTCACAGTGCTTCCTAATTCTATTTATGGACTCAACCGTGAACCGTATCCTTGCCGTCACGGGTGCCCTTAGCTTGGAATATCAACGGCAACATCCAACGCATAGCATATGGACCCCACTTTGTTTGCAAGCCACTGAAGCCGGGTTCTTCATCAAGTTCAGGGTTCTGCAGTATAAGAGTGACTGTGACGTTACATTACGTTTAGCTCTATCTATAGACGTCATCGCTCGACGTTCGTGCCCAATCTTCAGCTGCTGATGGGTCACCAGGAGGACTAGTGCCGTGGTCTAGTGAAATTTCAGAGAGAATGTGCCGGATGAAATGACCCCTGCGTTGTCGAGATTCTGAAGAGAGTGATGTGAGTAGGAGACTAGTTTTCCGATCGGTCACGCGGTCACGCCCCATCCAATGTTGTATCAACTAGTAAAATACTACAAAGTCTATACATGACATGGTACTAAGTCCGAGGCCTACATATCGTTCTATAGTGTTCTATTGACAAGGGCATGAAGTTGTATGATTGTGCTATTAATTATAATAGATATTACGTAGTGATCGACCAGGCCAATCAGAATCACGGCCAGGTAATCGATCCTTATTTAACCCAGTCAGTACTTTCTCGGTGACACATCGCGTCATGGTGTACCTAGTCAAGTTATTGCCTTAAATATCCACTTTGGAGTGGTTGGCGTCATCCGCTTCTTGAGCTTGAAATTTCAATTTGAACCGCCAGCTATCGTGAGTCAATGCGAGTACTTAGAGCGGCTCAAGGTCACGAACTACTGATCACGAACTTATCATGTATGGCAAGGAACTGGCCCTCCACTTCCATCTCTTTAGAGTCTGAGCTTAACAGCTTTAAGAAAGCCCGAATAATCAAAGGAACTGTCCTACCGTGACATAGCTGCAAAGACCTGAACATGTTGGCAGACTGTAGGAACTGGCTCTCGACCTCAGCTGTGTACTCCTTCGGCATGTTCTGGAATCAACATCTGCGACCTTCGACTTGGGTTTGACACTCGTCATATTGATCTAAATTCATCCGAAATATACGCGAGATCGTGCGACGAAATTATGGACCGGTTTCGCAGTGCTCTTTGGAACACCGAATGCTCACCGCTCCCGTACTGCTGCCATTTCGTGCTTACTCGGGCTTCTGACAATGAGAAGTAGACGTGGCACATTGCATCTCATTTTCAAATAGCGCTCTGAGCCTCAGACTACAGCGGTATACTTATATTTCGAAAACGCTTCAGCACTACATTGGTTACAAAGTGAAGTTGAAGCTCGGGTGGCGATCACCAATAGGAGCTCTGGTTAGCCCTGCGTCCCGAAGAGCTTTATATTTTTCTACATTCCCAGCTCGACGGCCTTCACTCCTCGCTTTGTTTTCTCGTATGCAGTAAAGTCTAATAGAATGTCAATGATCTTGATTTGTGGCAGGAGCGACACTTTGCACATACACGTTGGCAGCCATGAAGATCCATGTGAAAATAGCAAAACCAAGCGATATAAGATGTCCCCGTATATACCTTGGCTTTTGATCTAGTTTTTGTGAGATACAGTAGCCATCACTGCAGGTCTAGGCAAAAGCACCTGAGGTATAGAGAAATGGCGCTATGGCGCCACTGCATCTGTTCTTCAGTCGTCGTAAATGTGAATGTTCATATGAGCAATTACCTTAGACCAGTAAATGTAATTTGGACCGCCGTAGCTGTCGCTCTCTTGTAATATCCACTGCTGTTATTAGCAAGGACGGTCCTGCATAAAGGTGAATGACATTCCAGTAGAAACCACTTGAGATTCACGGACAATATGCAAGGCGATGAAATATAGCTGCGTATCCGTCACCATCAATATTGGATTTGAGACAAGAGTTAATAACGTACGGTCCGATCGCAAGCAAGCAACAACCGATATATTGTGCCATATTATTATTTCCCACGATTGCCATTGTATAACCTTCAAGTTATTGTAGTAAGAGATAAGACATCTCGTTGGATGAAAACCACATACCTATGATCGTCAATGGCGTGGCCACCAGTACTACAGGGCCACGTAGTTTCAGACGGTCACTCAAGGCAGACGCGATAACTGGTCAGGACGATGAGCCATAAGCTTTGACGAGTATGTTCATGCCTTACTAATGAAAAATGCTGCCAAGGCATATGGTGGTACTGTGGTAATGCAATCAGTAGCTATTCCTCCTGCCCTCTGTCAAATAAATCACCGGTGTACAGCTGAGCCTGCGATCCCGTATATCCAAACCCGGCTATAATCGTTGGCCTGAACAATATGTCAGCTACTAGTATTCTCCAACGGTTATAGCAAGGAAACATACAAAGAAAAAATAAACGAAAAGAGGTTCAGGCCCACTCCGAAAATGGCTAAACCAGTAAGCCACGTTTGAATGTCCAAGATGCCTGAGGATCTGATAAACTACTACTAGGTTTGGTGTTAAATTGGAAACAAACCGCGTTTAACTTCTTTCCACTCAAAGACTTCGCCTTCTTCCGAGTCTGCGTTAGTATCCTTGGTTTCCGAAGTCCCACCTAAACTAGTATTTAGCGAGCATAAGACCCAAAATTCACCGGTGTCATATACTTTGTTCCTGCTTCAGGCGCCACGCTAAGTAACAAGGTTGTTCCATCGTTTTCGTAGACCTGACAGCTTCACCGACTTACTAGCGTAACGTCTTTCCTCATCAGAAAGAAACCATGCAGCTCCCACGTCGTTGGGAAGAACCACGGCTATTAAAATGCCGATGATAACTGTGGCTATACCCTCCAATATCTGGCCATCTTAGTTGTTGCGACATGTCGAGTCACAGCGTCAGAACGACATACAAATATCCATCTCCATCCTGAAAGGTTGCGGACACCATCCAGTTTTATTATACTCGAGGCAAGAAGCCCTTGTCAATCGGTAAGGTCAAGTATCCAATGCTTGTAATGAGTTTCGTATTCACCACTAAGCAGACCAGAAAATGACCCTGTATACACCCATTCAAATGTACGTTCTTAGTGCTACTGGCGCGTAACTCACCGGTAGATACAAGCATAGCAATTCTGGGTGGCTGTGAGTCAAAACGAAAGGTACCAGTGTGATCTTACCGAAGCTGCAGTTCATGGCGCTTATACAGGCAACTCAGGTAAAAGAACTAGAAATGGAACGCTTCAAGTCATTTGGTCTAACGATATGACGAAAACACCGACAATGCCAGGGGAAAGTCCCCCTTCAAAGAGCCCCAACATGAGGCGCACAACGATGAGTCCTGTATAAGTCTGTGTCTATAGAATGCGTAAATCATGGCACTGGATCATGCTATAAGAAAATAATCTCACCAGGCCCGAAAGAGTCATCACCAGTCCCCAGCTGAAACCCAGAAATCCTAGCCAGCGCTGTACGCTCAACGTCAGACAAGATATCCTCAGTGTAATGATGAACCAGAAAGTTCGATACCCCAGACCGGAACATCTTCATGACCAAATTTGAAGGTAACTCGACAAGAATATAGCTGGGCGCAATGTGAGATACATAACCATGACGAGACTGACTTACGGTATAAAGAACACTACACAAACAAGTTAGCAACGCGTGGCGAAGTTGGTAGAGAAGAATATTGACCAGAAAGAGCAGTGTTTAATTGAACGCCGTGGAGATTCAAGTCCGTTGTAAGACCTGCGATTCTGTCAAAGGATTGAGGGTGATTCAAAGGAGGCTGATGAAGGACCACCGACGCTGCATTTCCTATATTGACCTTATCAAGAGAGCATGCGAGATAGATCTAGCACAACGCCATGAACAGCACTCCCAAGTGAAGCTATAGATTAAATCACGATGAGGACAAGAGGCATAACGCGAGTGTCCAATTTCCGAACAATCTTACTCTCCAGCTCTTTAATGGTGTCAGCGCGATTGAACCTGTCATCAGTCTTCAAGTCAGCCATGGTTGTCGTCAACAGATGGCAAGAGAATGTGTCAACGGCATGAGCATGCCCTTATAGTACGTTTAAAACCCTTCGCCACCGGCTGGGAGCGGGAACTTTCTTCCCCACGGTGAAATTGGCCAATTCGATCAACGCAGCTCATGGTTAGGGTGTATTCAGCGGCGTGAATACTGAAACCGGTTTCATACTTCCTAATTCTATTTATGGACTTACTCCACCGTGATCCCACCGTATCCTTGCTGTGCCCTGAGCTTGGGATATCAACGGCCCGGGCAACATCCAACGCATACCATATGAACCCCACCTTGTTTGCAAGCCACTGAAGTCGGATTCTTCAAGCTTCACGTTCAGCTGCAAGGCCGAAGAACAGTCCGTGTTTTGGATCTATGAGTCCGTATATATGGTTTCATTAACTCTTCCCATGGACGTAAGGTAACTGTTTACTTACTTCGGCCATGTCAATTCAACGTCGCCGAAGCGATCTTGACGGCGTCACAAATAGCTATAAGTTCTACCATTCAAGATTCACGTTCTCGCTGCTTTATTCGCAACATGAAGGAGTACCTTGAACAAGATATCAAAAGAGGCCCTTCCTCGACGTCGAACGCTGAACAGCCAGCGGAGAATGTCGTTGAACTTTTGGAGGGCGGAACGCAAGGATGGCTAACTCTTCTAGGCTCGTGAGTGATGAACGCGTTCTTGCTGGTTTGATTGTGCTGATTGATTCTTGCTGTTAGCACGTTAGTTCAATTCGCCGGCGTTGGGTACGCCGCCCTTTTCTGACAGGGATTTTTTCCGAGGTGAACTGCTTCGCGTAGCTACATCAACGCGTTTGGAGTGTACCAAGATTTCTATGTCCGCGAGTACCTCACTAAGTACAGTCCGAGTGCAATAGGGTGAGTACCAAACTTTATTTCAACATTGCTCCAAGTCCTTACCTCTTTTTAGATGGATCGGAGGCATTCAGCTTTTTTTGATGTTCTCATCTGGATTGTTAACCGGCAGCGCTTTCGATCTGGGTTACTTGTGAGTGTCAATCCACATTCTGTAGACGTCAGTTGATGTTTCTTGCAGTTATCACCTTATGATAGCAAGTATCGTTTTGCACGGTGTTGCTTGTGAGTAGGCTGCATCACCCCAAACACCGCTGATCATAAATTGACGGCCTCTTAGTGTTTATGCTTTCGCTGTCAAAAGAGAATCAGTACTATCAGGTGTGTCCCCTTCGCCGCACAATGACATGCCTCTATGGAAACGAGGAACAGATCTTCCTTGCTCAAGGAGTCTGCTTTGGTATTTCTGTAGGCCTAACATACTCACCAAGTGAGTGATCCGCCCCGAAAGGTTAATGTACTTATTAACAACGATAAGGTTTAGCGATCATTTCGCATTACTTTAACAAACGCCGGGCCCTTGCGATTGGTCTTGCGTCCGGGGGCTCAGCTCTAGGTACGTTTAAGTACATTTCCCTACTCGCTGGCGTGATATATATTTCTTCGGGGCAGGTGCCATCGTTCATCCGATATTGCTCAATAGGTTGTTCAACAGTCGCGTCGGCTTTAGCAATGGCATAAGGATTAGTGCATCGATCACCTTGTCTTTGCTTATAGTGGCAACTGTCATCAGCAAGCCAAGGTTACGCCCGAAGAACGTAAACCACCTGCCACTGCTCGAGTTGCTTCAAGATCCAGCATACATATTTCTAGCAATATCGTGCGTTTGCATGGGGACTATACTTTCTGTTGGCTTTGGCTGATGCAATGCAGTATTTTTCTTGCTTTTGGCGGATTATTTTTCCCGGTCTTCTACCTCCAATTGGACGCTATATCTCATCATGTTGATAAAGGACTCGCATTTTACGTTGTAAGTCAATTAGATTGTTATGACCTGACACGTCGTTTGAGTCGAACATGTTGTAGCTCTCCATTCTAAACGCGGCGAACTGGTTTGGTCGCATAGTCCCAACCATATTTGCCCCCAGATTTGGTGTATTCAATCTCCTGAACGTATTCACGGTTGCTGCTAGTATTTCTTTACTATGCATGGCCGCCATCGGGAACCTCACTGGTGTAGTGCTGATAGCAATCTTTTTTGGCTTTTTCTCTGGCGCGAGTGAGTAAATTTACTGAACTGGAAAAATTACATTTACGATGAAATTCCCTAGCCATGTCCTTGACACCAGCTTCCACCGGTGAGATCCGCCTGTACTATTATCAACGAGACTGACATCATAACCAGTTTCTCTGGCTAGAAACCCTGCAGAGGCTGGGAAAGGCCTGGGTTTGATTTTTGGTATTGGTGGTAAGCACCGTAACTTACTTGAATTTCGGAAATGATTGACGCCGCTTCGTTGTCTAGGAATCATGGTATTATTTTGTAACAAATATTTCATTTACACAATGCTACGGGCCTGACGTCTTGACTAGCACAACCTATAGCTGGAGCCCTTTTGACGCACGAATTACGGTGGTTACATGCTATCTTGTTTGCAGGGGTCGGTGCCATTTCCACTTTTGACGTCCAAATGCTGAACTAGTTTAACCGTTAGTTGGCACAGCTGATAAGCGCAGGCTTTAGCTTTGCGGCGTCGTTCGTCGTGTCACGGAGAAAACGAACATGGAGAGTGTAGTGCTATGTATTTCAGTTACCTTGAGTGAAAGATTCTAGATAAAGGTCCATAGCTACAAGGAATTACATGAGGGTCTTACGTTTGTAGACTCCTCTCCGTTGAATATCCTTGGCAACCGGTGATAATTTGTTCGAGGTGGCGGTGGGGCTCGGTGATTCGATATTGCCATCCGGAGTCGACGTTGAGGATCGCGGCGGTAATTTTTGCCACCATGATCCACCTTCTGAAGTTATCGCTTTCGTTGTCCGTATGAAAGACGCGGCCCGTTCAACAGAATGTTCGAAACGCGACCGGCGTAGACGTAATTTCCCGTCTACATTAGAGCCTTGAAGCTCCAAAAAAGTAATCGAAACCCCCCACAGGCTGTTCGCCATAGTGGCGCACGGACTATCGCGAAAGGCCACAAGAACCCCGTTGGCAAGTTCAACGGGACTTCGCATTCTCATCATCGTTTGACAGCGGCTTTCCCCCCCATCTTTGTGGCTACCCCTCATAGCTTCACACAATACGCTCACTGTATTCTGAAATAGTGCGTCACATTTCCTTCTGATTAAAATGATGTTCGTACCTATTCTCGTATTATGAATGCGCTATGCTGTCGCCATGTTGAGGTACATGCACCACTGCATCATGCTGCGATATCAGCAAAGGATGTAAGCGTGAATACGTCGTGTACGGTTTTGACTAGGGTCAATTGTCATTTGACGCCGGTGACACAGTCATTTCTTCATTTTAAACGTGGCGCACTCGACTTTGTGCTGATGAAGGACTTCTCTAGGTTGTGCAAGTCAAATCGGGACTGAAGAGGATGGCTTTCTGTGATTCGAGGTGCATTGAATTTGTTGCAACGTTGCGTTCGATTTCAAACTAGCTAAATTCCAGACGGTATTTCAGCACAATCAAAGAGCCACTAGTACCTCGGACGGGGCCACTTTATCTTGTAATGAACGAACAAACCTCTTCCTCTGTATCAGTGGGACAGCACAACACTAGGCTACATAGGTATATGCATGCCCGCAGGCTTTAACCTTAACTTTAATTATAAACAGTGTCCGTTAATTTAAACACGCCAAGTTTTCGGTTTTATCGGATATGGTAAGGCCAATACATACCTCGTAGAGATCGATACACTCGGACGCACGGGCATGATCGCAGAAACGAGTGAGATAAGGGTACCACATTTACCTGGTTTTGTATTTTATAGCAAATGCCCACATTCTGGTAATATCGTACAATTAGAGTATAATTCTCGAAGGAGTCTTTACTGTTGGTTATATTCAGGCGGAGGTCTGCAAAATCGTTAGCCAGAGAAATGATGCACAAAGTCGATTAACATACAGGAGCCACAAAGTCAGTGGCGCTGGGAGGAGGAGAGGAGGATACGGCAGAAGAAGTTCGCGCAATAGTAGCAAGATCAATATCTACCAAGAGTGAGCAGTGGCACACGACACGTCAAGGAAACAAAGTTACCTTTCTTTTTTAACGCGTTCTTTCTGATGGTCTTCGCCGCCTGCAACTCTTCCGCAGATAAGGAGCTGGTGCTCTTGCTCAAGATAGGTTTCTTGTTATCTTTGTTCTTGTTGACTGCCCGGATGTTAACTCTGGGTAACGAATGGGGAGCGGAAACAAAGACGTACCTTGGCCGCGGGCGTCGCCATTGGGTATAGAGCCTTCGTTTTCTTCAGCAAGTTCTCTTTCTTCGTCGCTCAGAGCCTCAAGCTCGAGTTTGGGTTCATCTTGGATGCCACCCCAGTTATGGCGACCAGCACCTCCCTTTCGGATATGATTGTCGAGGCCAGTCCTCGACATGGAGCGGTCTCGTATGACCGCACGAGGGTAGGAAGCGCGTTCTGTGCGGGTCATGGTTGGATTGGGAATCAAGTCAGGTAAGAATGGGGTGGGAAGGGAGGTGTCTGAGGTTTATATAGAGCGAAGCGTGGTACCTCATGAACTCGTGATCATCGTCAATTCTTCAATAATTTCTAGAGAGTTCTGTCAAACTTTGTACCCGTTCTTACAATTATTCGCCATTTTCCCTCATATCTGCGCAGTATTCCTGTAGTTGACAGGTCTTGTGGGGTAAAACGCGGGGAATCTCTTTTCTTTGTCTCGTGATCAAAATGCTTTGATGCACTAGACCGTGGGACCCCAGATACCTTATCTTCGCAGTCGGGCCAGCCTAGGCCTGCCTTCATAGCTTCATGAGCACCGAAGACTTGGTTGCCAGCTTTCTTAGCCCTTCGGAACAGGTCAAGGTTGCTCTGGAGACTCAGATCTCTTCAGATAACAATGAAGCAGAAGTTATTAATGTACTCTCCGATGAGAAAGAGACACGGATCCTGGCTGTCATATCGCATTTTGATGAATGGAGCATGACTGAGGAGGGCTGGTATGTTGACTTTTTCAGTACACGTGGAGATGAGCTTCTGATGATGCAACGAACAGCGTCTTTGTTTGTAGTTACAAGCATTTGAATAATGGGCCCGGGTCATCAAAAGACCTACACATCCAGCGAGCATACCCGATATTCGGCCGTTTTGCCATTTCCATGGCACAAAACAGGCGCATGACCCTCGACGTTCGCACTGGAGCGGTCCAGCCGGCGGCACAACCGCGTACCGGTACCTTGCATCCTCTACTGCCGTTGAACTGTCCATGACATCTGCGTCATCATTTATAGGCTTTTCGGTTACCATACACGATCCCAGCATTCGCGTGCCAGCGCACACGTATTGTACTGATGATGTGAAGAAATTGCAACAGTTTGTTCAAGAATGTAAACGGCTCAAAGAGCTTTTTGGTACTATTCGTCCACCCAGGCGCTCGGATCAGATAAGAATACTCATCGACACTTACAGAGGCACCAGAGAAGACCGAGAAGCAACTCAGCACGCAGTTCGTATGGATGGCACCTTATGTTAATGAGCTCGCTTCTCTTTCCGACTGTGCGTT
Organism: Amanita muscaria Koide BX008; assembly: GCA_000827485.1. Classification (NCBI taxonomy): domain Eukaryota; kingdom Fungi; phylum Basidiomycota; class Agaricomycetes; order Agaricales; family Amanitaceae; genus Amanita; species Amanita muscaria. Next base: position 268,706 of record KN818238.1, on the reverse strand, counting down.
TTTACAACGCAGAGATGATTCACAGGCCCTGACGTCATGATCTTCCGCAGTGTTATCCGACATACCCCCAGACTTGCGTATCGTCAACGAGCCGCTCATAGACCGTCTGTCTCATTGCAATGCTGGATTACCTGGAGATGATATAGCAGACCTACGCCTTATTCGTGATTTTTGGATTCGAACAAAAGGCCAAGAATTGTGTCTAAAGGGATCCTATCGCTTGAGGTATGCATATATCCCTCATAATTTACAACGGTGCGTTCACTAGCTGCGTAGTGTCCGGATCGGCACGTTCAATGTCAATGGGAAATTACCCTCGCAGGATCTCTCAACATGGATAGGTGGGCCGGCTTCACTTCCGGCAGTGCAAGGCGATTTTCCATCGCTTGGGATTTACACTGACGAGAGTGAATTAATTTTATTCGTATCCGTTTAGTAAGACTCAAGCCTTGTAGCGCAATCGACCAAAGCACCCGATCTGAAACATCTTGGTCCAATGAACTCTTCTGGGCCTTGTCCTTCATTCACTCTCCCACGCGACGAATCAGATGTTGCGGACTCAGGTCCAGATTTACTCGTTCTTGGGTTTCAAGAACTGGACCATTCTGCGGAAGCATACATATACACGACCAACGCTGCTAAAGAGGACGCATGGTGTCACGCAGTGATCGCTGGTTTGGGTGAATTGGGACCGCGATATGATAAGGTACAGTTGGCTTCATTGATTTCCGTCGGCACTAATTTATTTCACCATCAGCTGATCTCTCGTCAATTAGTGGGCATGTTCCTAGTTATCTTTGTAAGGAAGCCCGTCGCACCCTACTTTACGGATGTGAAGACTGGTGCGGTGGGTGCCGGGCTAATGGGTGTAATGGTTTGTCCTGCTCCCGTAGTACGGTGGAAACGCCACAACTACTCTATCACAGGGAAACAAGGGTGCTACAGCAGTTCGCCTCACATTCACTCCCAAGCAGGACGATCGAGAAGGCGTGAATACGCCCAAATCGACTGTGTTAACATTTGTAAATGCACATTTGGCAGCGTTTGACGAAATGGTTGATCGGCGGAACGTCGACTTTCACGACCTTTCCAAACGGTTGATATTCGAAACGCGCGTGGAACAGGAAGAAGAGATAGAGGAAGGCATTGATGCCTCCATACCTTGGATCGGCTTATTTAACACCGATGCCCTATTTTGGCTGGTACGAAGGCACCCCTGTTCGTAGACCCGCCGGTATAGTTAACTGCGTTTGTAGGGCGGTGATTAATGCCATCAAAACGTGTGTTCCCAGTATTCTGATAATCTTGTCAGATCTGAATTACCGAATCGATCTTCCGGATATCGATATCCGTGAAATCTTGTCCTCAAAAATTTGGGAGAATAAGGATGGAATTATGCAAGAACATGATCAGGTATTGTTCCATTATCGATAGTACATGATGTTTGTTAAGCCGCCCATCTGTAGCTAATTAAATCACGAAGAACCGGAAAGGCTTTCACGAACTTCCATGAAGCTCAAATTCGATTTCCTCCGTACGTTACAGAATTTTAAGACGCCGATTTGAAGTATGACACCGTTCACAGAACGTACCGCTTCACCCCGGGCATCCTGACAGATGGATACAATTCCAAGTGATGATCAATTCACCGCTCACATTGACTGCCCTAATCATATGCACAGACGGAAGCCCGCATGGACTGATCGAATTTTGTTACTTGCAGGCCCTACTGTCAAGATCCGTCAGCTGTCGTATTCGAACCACCCGAAAATCACCATGAGTGACCACAGACCCGTTTTGGCAGACTTTGAAATTAATGTTGACTCATCTTGGACGCATCTTTGACATTAACTAATTAAATGATAGGTTGGTTTGTGGGACATAGAAGAGCATGAAATACTGATGCACAAGCTTATGCGTGAATCACGCCACATGGAAGAAGCCGTTGGGCGCTCTATGCTTAAGGTTTTGACCCCGACAGTCGATTTTGGTAAAGTACAGTGAGTAAAACAAAAGCAGCCGAGATCTGTCTGAGCCCCTGTAGCTACATGAGGCCTGCGATAAGGACCGTCAAATTGCAAAATACCGGGAAGGTGTGTGTTATCTCCCTTCAACATGCTCACAAAGGCTAACTTGAGCAGGTCCCTACTACTTATCGATTCGTGCCAATCCATGGAGAAACATCCATACGTCAGTTTTTGCCTTGTACCTCTAAATTGCATTAATGTTGTTTCAGACCCTTCATGGTTGCGCATTGAACCAATGACGGTAAGCCACCCTTCCAGTCTATGTAATGTGCAAGCCATAAATTTCATCTAGGGCATTCTTCTCCCGGACGATATAGCAGAGATCGCATTCACCTTTTTTGCAGACAACGTTGCAGCTCGTACGCTCAATTTATCAGAAAGAGCGCTCAAGGCCACAGTAATACTTCATAGTCTGCTCGGGAAAGACCATTTCATCTCCATCACTGGCGAATATCGTTCGTCCCGCTGTTATTATATACATGCGCACGACTACATTAATTGCCTCCAGAGTACACCTGTTTCGCAACTTCCCTTGAAAGGCTAACACGTTTGAGTGGCCCAGTGCGGACTCTCAATTCGCCACTTGAATATTTGCCTGATCATCGGGCGAAGAACGCGCCTAGAGAGGTCATGCGGCTTGTGAATTGGATGATGGCAGGAAGTGCTCGTGTCGTACGCTACCGCTTTCCCAATTCTGCACATACTAACTTCCAAAAGGAGAACTTATTTTTCACCCCTGCTGAGGACGTTTATATACACTCGATCCGAGAGGTATACCTCTGATTGTGAATTGAATGCTCTGAGTATCTCATGCTATCTTAGTGCCTTGATACCGGTGACGAATTTCCCTACCCACCGGGTAGTGAGGATGATCGAATTCACCTCGCGTTTGGTGCCACACTACTGCAGTTCTTGGAGTCCCTGTCGAGTCCTGTCGTTCCCGTGTTTATTCACGAGAGGTGTCTACAGGCAACGGACAGGGACGAAGCATTTGAGGTAAGGGCCTCGAGGTTTCGATTCGATACGTAACTCCAATTTATTTTTTTCAGTCACTAGACGCATTCCCTTCATCATCTGTCAACGTCAGTCAATCTTCTACATCATAAAAAAAATTCTGATGCATTTGCGCTGTGAAGGCATGGATCTCTATCACTGCTTTTCTTCATTATATCTGCCGTTCGTCACAAGATCCAGTCCTCAGGGCCAAGAGATTAGGTATGTGTACAAGTGCCGGTCAGTACAGGTTCTGAGGCCCTGATGTATTATATAGCATCCGTCTTCGCGCCGGTTCTAATGCGAGAGGAACGTGCTCACGTTCTCAATCCTATATCATTATTAGGCAAACAGCGATTCATATTGTATTTCATAGATTGAACTAGTAAGGCAAACGGGAACGTGGATCCCCTTAGCCCTTGTTCTTTACTCGCGCGTGAAATGCTTCCGCCAGAGCGTTTCTAAACGGGGTGCACTGTAGAGGACTGCAGCGATCGATACGGTACAGGCTTCACCTTGTTCTGTGGACCATCAAAGACTGAGCGATTTAAGGTAGATAGCACCAGGAACGTGGATATGCAATCATCAAAATAGGCGTTTGTATCATCGGGAACATCCGATATCTCGACGTCCTGATGATGAGTGGATGATGTCACTTGCTCGTGTAAATTGTAAACGTCAAGTTCACTTCGCTTTCTACCCGGATGGAAAATACATTAAGCTAGCCAATAACGTGGCTGTATTCCGGAGCTGAGATTTCGCTAGAATCTGAGGTATTTCGGTGACAAGGCAGTGAGATATTGTTGAAAATAGATGGGTCCTATCGTTGACCTGAAAGGAGATATTAGGGATGTTGGTTTAGATGATACTTGGGCACATCAGAGACGAATTGAGATGATCAAAAGATTAACATAATACCAGGGAATCGCGTGGTGTGTTTCCGTAATAGTTAGATGAAAAATATCTCTCACCTGGGTCTGGAAGCATGATAGCGAGAGATAGTGGATGAGGAAGGATCAGCGCGGGGATTCCGTCGTACGAAATTGGGAATTTGTATGCCCACAGAGCACAGCCGCTTTGGAAACCGCGGATATTGATCAAAAGATCAAGATTCAATAGTCTCTAATTGCGTGTATCAGCTTTCGCATTCGGTGAGAATGCACAGGATGCCTGAGTTATCCAAATCTGGAGTCAGAGAGAAGTGGAAGATTGGCTGTGACATAATTGTCACTTTTTTTTTTTTTTTTTTTTTGTTGCAATTGTTTTTATTCGCTGGCTAGATAGCATACGAACTAGAGCCCCCTTTAGGGGGCTCCTAAACTATAACATAACTCTTCGGTGCTACCCCCGTAGGGTCGTTAGGTTGAAGGTATCGGCGCGAATATGTAACAGTACATAGGA
>KN818238.1:231372-256810 GCA_000827485.1 Amanita muscaria Koide BX008 | reverse complement strand
GAGGCAGAGCTCAGGCTATGTCGTTGCCATTGACGAGCTTTTGATTGACAGGTGTTCTCAGGTGAAACGGATTACTCGGGGCATGCTACTCTAAGCCCAATGTCCCTGCTGGATTACCATTCAGCGAACTTTCGACATTCTTGCACAGTTCGAGTGAATGGAAGGAAGATCCAGTTGTTCGGTCCGCCGGCCAGGAAATAGGTCGATGATCATCGCAACTGCGGGGCGGCTGATGAAGGCAAAGCGGTGTTGACGGTTCTCGAAGACACAGTTCACGTCAGCGCGATCATCTCTATTTAATATCCCACCAAACATGCTCTCAGCACAGAGCTGGTCTCTCACCTACCCTTCACCCGCTACTGACGCTGAGCTCTTTATCTCCGTCGTGAGTATTGAAACAGACCCACATGCATACCCGCCCTATCACAACTGTGTGCAGTTCAGACGAAAGTCATGCAAACTCCGCTCGTTTTATTCTTCACTCTTGTCTTTTTGAGCACTTCGGTGATCACAACCCCAATCCCTGGCTATGTACCAGGTGACATCGTCAAGGCACGACCTAAACATTGGGTCAGCATCATCACGGTTCATTCATGACTCTGATTCTCAATCACCTCAGGGAGACAGGAATAAAACTGCGGGGAAACACTTTGGAGTTGTCGTTGGGCAAAATCCAACAAACGACAAATACAAGGTTGCGCATACCTCACATAGCCTGCCTAAAGACAAGTACCCCCAGCAGGAGGATGCAGTGAAGTACCACGACAAGTTTGGCGATGCCAAGATCAACACAGGACGTCCTGTGGAGGTTGCAAAGGAACATCTTTACCCAGCCGGCAATCAGGACGGATGGCACAAGATGGAGGACGAGAAACTAGCGGCACTCAAAACTCAAATTAGTATTCATTTTTTGTTCATCTCCCGTTTCTTCCCCTCTGATTTTGAATTCAGACAAGAACTGCCCCGATTCCAGGCTGAGGAAGCGCGGTTTGAGGTAACCTTTCATGATCCTGTTGTGATTTACATAGTTTTGACGCACACAGAGATGCCCTGCACCCAAGCATAATTAGAATGCACACAAAGGTTAATCGCACCTACTGCATGGGAAGGCAAGAAGCTGTGAACGGCGTTGGACCGTACAGTGTTTATCATGAGCAGCTGTTGTACAATATGACTTTGGTAAATCTAGCAACCCAGTCATTCATCGAAGTGTGAAGGTTGGCTAACGGTCGACGCATGGGACAATTTTGTATTTGCCTCGACAACAAATACCGTGTATTATGGGAGTGGCCAATAGGTATATTAAAACAAGGGCAACCGTGCAACTCATATATGCCACATTTTGTCACTGGTGATCCCGTAATTGTAGTGTTTCAGCCACACTACCATTTATTCTCAGTTATTACATAGCTGAAATGGCAGTCATAATATCGGTGTGGGCGCTTCTATATGGGTTTGAAAGCCTAAACGAGTCCCCCCTTGATTTAATTAATTTAATTTTCTTGGTTATCTACACCTATACATACAGGACTCACCTGAAACCTGCATTAATGTATGCCATGATCATTTGCCTACTACTGCACAGAACACCAATTAACACTCAGTTACTACCCGTTTGGTCTGCTGTGAGCGTGCCTCGCATCATGTCCTACCATAACCTGCCTAGTTATGAAGCAGTTAGGGTGCATGGGCATGAGCAGCCGTTCTCGTGGGAATGTGAAAAGAAGACAAAAAATGTACTGTACTCAGTTGGAGAAATGCTGGATATAAGCGCCGGACTTAATCGCTTCTGATCAATGGAACCAAACTACTTCTTTCCTCCATTCGTCCATAAAGTGTTGCCTGCTTGCGATGGGTCTCATGCACATGTTTGTCCCTGATTGCCTTTTCCAGTGGCGCTCGACATCTTATGGTATTCCCTCACATGCACGACCATCCCCCACGCCGGCGCCTAAATCATGAAACCAGCGATGAGGACGCACAATGCTAATGTCACCGGGCCGGTAGATGCATTTCAAACACTCGAGCGGAATTCTACAAAATTCTAGCCCATTTCCAAATGCTGTTACCGGAAAAGATATAAAGCTGTGTAAATTTTCCCCGTGAAAGCAGTAAGCAGTATCTCCTATACTTCGCTTGGTCTTATAAAACCTCGACCTATAAAAGCCTTGCCTCTTGCAATTCGTCTCATCGATGGACGACCGCCCTATTGTCTTCTTCGACCTCACCATTGGTGGCCAGCTCGCTGGGCGGGTCGCTTTCCGACTCTACTCCGATCTTGTCCCAAAGACCGCGGAAAACTTTCGTGAGTATTCTGCGATGTACACTAGGATATTTAACTGAGACGAAACAGGTGCTCTCTGTACTGGTGAAAGGGGTCTGGGTCAATCGGGAAAACCTCTATGGTATAAGGGAAGTGCGTTTCATCGGGTAATCAAAGGGTAACAGTCATTCTCCCGCCAAACTGGATGTGGATTTATAATTCTGTATGGCAGGTTTATGTGTCAGGGTGGAGATTTCACAGCAGGAAACGGTACTGTACTCACAAGCTGTGACTCTCAGTGCATTTTTTCCTAATCTTGGTTTCTAGGAACGGGGGGTGAATCAATCTACGGAGAGAAATTCGAGGATGAAGGTTTCCCTGTTCATCATTCGAGGCCGTTCCTTCTATCCATGGTAGGTGTATGTCCTGTTTCAACAAGTAGCCGGTGGATAAACCCCTATTATAGGCAAATGCGGGACCGAATACAAATGGCTCTCAGTTCTTCATAACTGTTAGTGCAACACCGCATTTGGATGGGAAGCATGTGGTTTTTGGCGAGGTCATCAAGGGCAAATCAGTCGGTGAGTTGCTTTGAAGTTGCTGGTGCATCGATGGGCCGTGACATATATCCAAGTGCGCAAAATCGAAAATAATCCGGCGACCAACGGAGACGTTCCTAAAGAACCTGTTGTGATCGCTGATTGCGGCGAACTATTACCCAATGATCCTTTCCTGGCCGAGAGAACGTCGACAGACGGTGATCCATACGAAGATTACCCGGATGATGAAGATCAGGAGCTAGGTAATCCAGAGACGGTGCTGCAAATCGCGAAAACCATACGAGAAGTTGCAAACAAGTTGTATAAGCAGGGCGACATAACTGGTGCCTTACAGAAGTACTCGAGTACGAGTTTCCATTCCTTTGCGGACAAAATTCTCAGTTTTTTTTTGCGCAACAGAATCCATTCGTTATTTGGACGTACACCAAGAACTGCCGGAAAATTCTCCGCCGGATTTGAATGAACAGTACAAGAGTTTACTGGCTCCACTTTTATTGAATTCCGCGCTTGCTGCGATCCGAATCGAACCTCACTCTGCCGCCAACGCAACAAGTGCTGTTGCCAATACCAGCCGTGCACTTAATAAGCTCGAGTTGAGTAACGGAGATAAAGGTTAGATTATCTGTCATCTTAAGGGTAAAGTCTTCATGCGCCTTTTACAGCAAAAGCCTATTATCGCCGTGGGTTGGCGAAGACTATTATGAGAGATGAAGTGGGAGCAGAGCAGGATTTGAAAACGGCCAACGAGCTGCTTCCCGAGGATGGTGCTATTGCAGCCGAGTTGGCGAAGATCATGCAGAAGAAGAAGGAGCAGCGGGAACGGGAGAAGAAGGCTTATAAGAAGATGTTCGCATGAACTGTATTAGATTTGCATATGTTCAATATATGGAACAAGACATGGTACTAAAAAAGAACAAGGGAAAGAGAGAAACTGTCAAAGCTTCATAGTCAAGCGAAATCCAGTCCGCTGTCAAACAGCGGTTGCAGAGACATGGAAAACACTCCGGCTTAATTGAGCTTGTGTGTCGCTCTGCCGTCTCCAGCTTTACCCTGGCCCTAATGAAAGGGAAGAGTTGCCCTGCTTGGGCCGTAGAGACGGATGCAAAGAATGGCTACAGGTAAAAAATTTACATCTGCTTGTCCTAACACGTGATGTGATCATGTGGCAGCAGCACTGCCACGCCGCCTGCTACTATATGTCGGAAACCCGATGCATAGCTAACGGCTCTTTGATGGTCCCGAACAGTCGAGAGCGGGCGGCGACCTAGTTCTTCCCCCGTCAAATTGGCGACGGGAGTTGTATATTCACGGGGCAGGTTTGCCTTTGAAAAATAATCTGCATGATAATGAATCTGTTACACATCTCCATCGCCCTCGAGCTCGTTAGTAGCCCGATAGTTCGGTAAGGCAGGCAAGTCAACGTAGACACTTGAATGCGATCTGCCGAAAAGTGGCGGCAGCGGCGTTTTTTTTTTCATTGTCAACGTCGAGAATGGACGAAAGGCTCCGATCCGTGCAATGATACGCGGAGAATGGGCTATGGGGAGTTGAGTTTATCCGTAGCTCGGGGAGATAAGACGTCAGAGACGGAAAGTTGAAAATAGACATCTTCTAATCGTTGATTGTTTACTGCGTGGGCCTACAAAAAGTTTTTTTATTCAATGAATGGCTTCTACGAAAATTAGTCATGATACGTCAAGAAGAAGGGAAAGAGAAGATGTTTATAACTGCCCTCTTTGGGATAGACCTGCGAGTACGGTGGTATGCAAAAAACCTGTCATGTCGAGGACCCCTATCCATATGGGCCCCAAAGAATTTAATAAAAAAGAATGCTGCGTCCCAAGCCTGGAAGACGGCGACCGAATCCTTATTGTTGAATCGCAGGAATGCAGTCTAACGTCGATGCGCATTTTGAATGCGAAGAATGCACACTGCGCACATTGGCGTGAGAAACACGTGTTATTGTACGCACGACACTGATGACAGAATTTCAATAACGGAGATATCGGTATCGCAGCACATGTGCTTTGTATTTGCGCGCGGGACAGTACAAGTCTCACCGGCAAGGCAGCGTAGTCTGTTTGCCCAATACATTGATACCGATCCGCTTGATGAAGCTAGTAGAGGTGCCCGAGGATGCCAAAAAAGGCAAAGGGTTGGCGGGGCACAGCAAATCTGATGTCGATGTCGGAACACGTTCCGCGTCGACAAGGATGACGTCCCTATAACGGTGCATTTGAGTCATAATGCTTCTTTCGCAGCCGAGGCGTGTTCTAGATGAGATGGCATTGTGCATCTGACATCTGACAGGAAGCCGCAAAGGAGCGCCAGCGTCCCACGGTGTACTAGGATGATGGTGAGCAGGCTAAGGACATTAAACAATGGGTTTACCTAAAGAAGAACTAAAGAACAGAACGTTTGGAGGCGACAAGGCTATCCTTAAAAGGGAGAAGGTGGGGAGAGGACAAGGCATCGCTTTCTTTAGAACCAGGAACTGGAGATGACCTTCTTTCCTCTTTTGGCAATTTCGACAAACGAATAGACGGAAAAGGAAATCATATACAGCTCCCCGAATATGCGCTGGCGCGAAGGCGAGCCTTATAAAAATGTCGACTCGACCTGCCAGCCTCTCGACACCCAATCAGCCATGTTCCAAGTCGCCTCTCACCCCTCCGCCTTTGGTCTTCACAATCACGGCCAGTACCAGTCCTCTCCTCATTATCAAAACCCTGCCGTCAAGCTTCCCCGCAATCTTGCACGCCCCCCTTTTGCCGACATCCCTCGCGACGCCATCACTGCTGTTGCACCTGAACTGGAAAACGTACCGACTGAGTACATCCGCAGGGGTCTCAGATCGAAAGCAAAAGTGTGCGTAGCTATCGCCATCATGGTTCGTAGACACATAAACTGATCATCGTGACAAAAACAGGATGCTTTCTGGCAATGCTGCTTTGGCTGCTTCACTACCAAGCTCTCTTCCTAAAACACATCTTCACTCGACGATGACTGTACCCGTTAGGGCACCATCCGACAATGAATACCCTACCCATATTCTAGCGATATCTTCCTCGTCCTCCTCATCTGACCAAGTTCGTCTCTTCCCGGTTCACTCGCTCGTGCTTGCCTCCCAATGCGCGCGTCTTCCACGCTTGCCGCCATCGCAAGCCAACGCGTCGTCGTCCCAGGTCACGCTGCCGGTACTTCCGATGTCGGTTCCTTCCCCCGCCGCGTTCGCCATTCTCCATCAGTTCATGTATCATCACCGCCTTGATTCGGTGTTGAAAGCTCTCTTTCCACTTCCGGCGAACTTTCTTCAGTCCCTGTCGCATCAGACGATTCAGGCGACCCTAAGTTCGGAAACGACCCTGCGCCAACTGTCTAACTATTTATGCTCATCCGCATCCTCCAACTTGCAAACTCTTACGGCACACGCCGCGCACGTGAAAGAGCTTTGGCAGGACATGGCAGCCCTTGGGTTGTACGATCCAGAGCTTTGGGATACCATTGATCTGGCCTGGGAAATTGTCCTCGGCGCACTCAACCTTGCGGCTGCCGGCAATTAGGAGTTTCCTCCCTACAAAACAAACACACGCTTTACTCAACACTTCAAACAATAATATGCATTTTTGCGCACGCGGTCGCAAAAAGCAGCAAAAATTTGTATCATAGACTGTTTCTCTCTCCTTTTCTTCTCACAACCTATGGATTCTCGGCTAGATCGCAATGTTGTATCCTTATCATTTTCTTCTTCACCTATACCCGATGCTTCCTTTTACAATTGGTTTTAATCTCTTCACAACTAATGTTTGTAGATTTAATCAACTTGCGTCTCGGTTAATACCAAATATCATCTAGTATGACAAGTCTTTATGTTGCCCCTGTTGAGACTACCAGCGCTAAACCGATGGTGAGTGTAAAGTGCGTCATAGCGCCTTCCATATGTTCTCCATGATAAGGCACCACACTTGTTCCTGGTGTTTATCGCCATTCGCATAGTAGCATTTTGTTCTCACTTTGGGGCAAATGACGTTAAGTTGATTTAATGATCACCGAGGGGAAAGCCAGGGACGACTGAACGGATAACGGAGTGATAAAATCGAGCCTTTGCCTTATTGTTGCCAGCCTTTTCGGGTCGCCATGCTGTAAAAGGCAACTCACTGCGATGTATTTATGTTTTTGATGCGGTATCGAATGGGCGGCACTTGAATAGGCATAGCACAGGTTAGCGGACGAGTCGGTAGTTTTGAGAAAAATGCAAGGCAGACAATAGCAGGCGAGAGCAATGATCATTGTCAGTCTCAAAGATGATCCTCCTACATCATTTCGCAGAACCAGTTGGTTGGGGCATTAATCTAATCTTGCGCACGGAGAGGGGGGGACTTCCAACGATTTGAATGTTTTGGTGTCATATGTACATAGTTCAGTAACAACATCGAGTCATGGGCGCCTTGATGCGTTGACTGCGGCGCAATGTCTTGGGAAAATATAGGGTCGAAGTGAAATTGCTCCTCCAGCCTATCGCATATGTTCTGATGATGGCGCATACAAGGGTGCCTGGATACTGGTGGTTGTGCCTGCTGGACTTCCAGGTGGAATCTATGAGTCAGTGGCGGCGGCGGCGGCGGCGGCGGTATCACACCGCCGCAACCCCATGACGCTTTTGCTCACTCACTTGCGATGAAGCAAGCCACGAACGATGAGTAATCATCTTTTCATTGACAATCACTATGTTTTTACACTTAGGGGGCTACTGTCAGCCCCAATTCTCCCAAAAAAAAACAGGCGGCTGACAGGTACTAACGAAACGCGAACTGTTTTGACTCCTTTCACTGGCAGCTATCTCTGTCGTTCTGATATCTGCGATATCTTTCAGCACCTTGTCCCATTCACAATCGTCCTCGCACTTACCTATCATGAACACACCAATCGATCCCTCCCAACAAACGCCTCTTCACAACTTTGCAGACACATTGTCAAAGTGGTGCCGCAAAGCGATAGTTCCTCGCCGGAACGAACGTGAAGAAGATGAACAAGAAGAGGGGTTTTCGTTTGGGGTGAGTGCAAGCCAAAGAGGGCATTCTCGTCAAACGGGGCTGACATGTTGCAGGTAGATGAATCCATGTGGGATACAAATTCCATGTGGCACCTGTACGACGACTACAAGGCAGGAGAGGAGTGCGAAGACTGGGACGAAAAGGCGATGCTAGACATCGTTAATGGCGAGCAGCAGAAAGATGTCGAGTCGGCCCAGAACCAGAACCAGGCGAGAAGCACCAGTGCCAAAGTTGACGACGTCTTTGTGGGCAAGGGAGGAGGAGAATGGAACGACGCCGAGGTTGTCATCGATTCCGCAGAATTTGACGAGGCCAGTGTCTATTCCGACGAAGATGTCAGCTATTCTGGCGGCAAGCTAGAAAAGATGGTGCCAGGCACCTGGATCGACCGAAGTGTTGACGAAATATCACAGCAGCTCTCGTCTTGATCTCTAGTCACTGTTATGTTTGTGGTTGTAATCTGTTTTTTTTATGTAGTGTTTTCACATCAATAGTCACTTTCACACGTCCTTTAAATGTCGTTCCTCGTTGGTCCGGCTTCTGGTGCCCTTGTCGCAGGAGGTGTAAGTATCGTCCTCACTCGACCAGCGCAGCCCTTTTTTTGAACGAACATGTAGGTATACTATGGGTTTTCAAACCTGATTCATACAACGTACGTCTCTTCCAGCAACCCGTCCGCATCTTGCTTAATGGATCACTGACTTAGCACACAACAACACCGAAAAGAGTGTGTCATGATCACGTCTCCAGGCTCTCGAACTGACCCCTCGTCAACAGCCTTCATGAGCTGAGCGCACGCATCTCTGGTGCCTCCACTGCGCTTCTTCAGGCTCCCCCTCCAGCAGCTACGCGGATCGGACGGAGACCGTTCATCTCATATGTCGAGTCGCGATGGAATCAGGAAATTGAAACCTTGTTCAGGGGGTTCTATAGCTGGGATACACGGCTACAGGAGTGGGGGAGGGATTTGCTATATGAAACCGTACCTCCTCCTCACTCGGACCGCGCGCAACAGGATTCATTAAATAGTCCGGCTTTAAAAACTACATAGACGATGGATATCCATTATTAAATATTCGTCTGACCGCAATACAGTACCTTGTCCGCAACTACGTATCGTACAACATTTTAAACATTTATCTAGGGTACCCTCCATAATTCACCTGTGGTTGATAATTCTGGTAGTAATTTTGCCACGCGCTCGGTGTACCTGGCTGCGCGGGGGGAACCTGAGGCGGGGGAGGTTGTTGCTGTAATGGCAGCGGTGATGCACTATACGGCTGTTGTTGCGGGTGCTGCGGCGTTGCGTACTGTTGATTGTACGGCTGCGGCTGCGTTTGAGGTTGTGGCGGCGGTGGAGGAGGAGGAGGGAAACCAAAGAACTGCCCACTGTTCCTGGACGAGTGCCGCTGTTGGTCTACGAGAGGGGGTGGAGGTGGGAAAGCCGAACTTGACGGCCTTTGGTGTTGTGAGATTGTCGTCGGCGGAGTAGTAGTAGCAGTGCTGGGGGGAGTGGAAAACGTCTGTGAACCAAGCATGCCAAGTGAACCGTATGGATCGTGATTAGCACTTTGATATTGGCTAGAAGGAGGGACAGGTGGTGGGGGAAGAGGAATAGAAGCCGACCGTTGCGGCTGTTGTGATGGTGGGTTGTATGGTTTTGGTGGTGGTGGATATGACCATTGTGGTTGCTGCGGTTGCGCCTGACGCCCCGAAGACGGGGCCCCAATGCTCATTGATGCAAAGGAAGATTCGAACGTCGGTGCTGAAGCACCTGGAGACACTGACGGGGGTGCACGTACGGGAGGCGGAGGCAAGGGCGGTTTGGGCGGTGGTGGTTGTGTCTGAGCTGTTGAGTATCTCTTTTCCGTTTCCAATTTGGCAATCAAAGCATCTCTGTCTACCACGCGAGCGGAAACAAACTTGCGAGTGTTCGCAAGAAGCTTGCTCGTGAGGTCAAACAGTTCACTGTAGAATTGCAAGCCCTTCCTGCCCCGAGTGTGAGCATATAGGCTGCGCAAAGTGTACTGCAAACTTACGCTAGGCCGTCCCTGATCTCCATGTACACGTCTCTTACTCGAGAAAATCTTCGGACAGTATCCTTCTTCAGCTTCTCTCTCTCGTCCCACTTTCTCGCACCGGGCCCACGACCGGCCAAATCCTTGAGCCCCTTCCACAAAGATCCAAGTTCTTGCAGCGCCACCTCTTGGTGATGCACGGTAGCTGCTAACCGCTGCTGGTACGGTCTGAATTTCTCCAGCTCTGCTGCAAAGAGGGTAGGTTCAACACCCGTGTTCCGTTTATTCAGCAACAACAAGTGTGATACGTCGTCTGTCTGGATCTGTGAATCGTATAAAACATGTGGTTATATAGGCATTGACAGATGTCCTACCTTCTCTTTGAGATCTTTCAAAACCTCGTTGCGCTCCCGAGAAATTTTGCTTAGGGTGCTCAGTCGCTCTTCAATCTCAGACACAAATTGGCCAATCTTGGCGCGCTCTTGGGACTCTTCGACATCGTTGGCTGTGTCCAAATCCAATAAATGTTCGCCGGTTGACGATCCTGCCCTTTCCCTGAAGAGCTGCTCGAGGTTCGATCCAAGCAATAGCCGTATTTCGCCCTTGACAGACTCCCATAGGCTTGCTACTTGACGATCAGATGCTTCTGCAGCTTCCAAAGCACTTGCATGTGCCTTGAGCTCCTTTCTCAGATCCTTCGTAAGCCCTGCAGACGGTGCTTGGGTCCACAGATGTTCATATTTAACACGCATAGTCTCGCATCCCCTGGATTCAACTTCGAGTTCCTGATTGATAGAGTCAATGTCACGATGGGCGTCGCTCTTGAATTTTTGCAAGTCTTCCATCAACCCCTCGACTGGTTCTGATTCTTCTATCACGGCAATATCTTCCTTCCACCGTCTCACGTCTAGCGGAATCTCGTCCTCTCCGCCTACTTCGCCCTCTGCTATTGCTTTGAACCGGCTCAGCCCAACTCGGACACCCATCCCGTCAATGACACTGCGCGCTTCGCCTTCTGCTCCTTCTGCTTTCTCAACCTCCGCACGAACGAGTTTTGCCTTCTCTTCTGAGTACACACTAGCACTTTCATGGACGCTTAGTGGAATTAAGCGGATGAAAAAGTCTTGTCCGATAGTCTTTTGTACGTCGGGTGTAGCGTAGACGTCATGGATGTGAATGGGAGTAGCGACTGCCGTCTTCTCAATGTTGAGAAGAGATTCAGGAGGAGGAATGACTGCATTGTATATCAGGTCGTTTTCCCGCTGTGCCTCGTTCCGCCGTTCTGTGCAAAGGACTTGGTGTGCCTTGGTACGTTCGAAGATAGCTGAACCAGCGTCAGAAGGTAGGGTTGGAGAAAGGCTCGCAACGACATTGAAGCCCGTGGTAGTGCGGTGAGCTTCCTTGGCCAGCGATTCGGCAAGGTTAAAACGTCCCAGAGCTTCGCCGTGTTTTCCGGCTGCTTCGTCTGCTTGACCGCGATAGTACTGAGCCAACGAAGAGAAATACTTGGCCTTTATCTGCATGGCGAGGTCAATCTCTAAGCGATGGGTGTCCTTTTGCAAAGGTCCTTACTTGGATAAGAGTCACCCAGTTCCGGTCAAAGATACCCTTTCCTTGGAATTCTTTGATTTCATCGCTAAGTGAGGTATACATCGAAGCAGCCTGGGAGCCGATTTTAGCTACGAGAGCGTTTGCCTTCTTTTCTTCTGTGCACTTCTCGAAGAAGACTTCGGTTGCTTGTGCGAGAATGAGCCCGACTAGGAACTTGACAACGTCTCGGCTGAGATCGGTTGAAGGCGCATGTAAAAAGTTCTCGTTGATGTAGGTGAGCATTCCAGCGCACGTCCGAAAGTAATAAAAAGCGCGTTTGATTCCTTCTGGATCTGAGCGGCTTTGGGAGGCGGCTATTGCGGAGTGTGTGGATGAGATTTGGAAAAGAATAGATGCCTTTTCGTATGCGATCGACGACTGTGTTATAACCTTGTTCGTGAAGGCGTCGTGCCATGGAAAGTTGACACGGATCTCAGAAAAGCGCAGCTCCAGGAGTTCCAGTTGGCCGAAATATTTGTAAAGGAGATCCCTAGCTGAAAAGTTACATCGAGCGATGAGCGAGTATAAAATTCAGCAGAAGTTACCAGTTGTATCACTCCCTGCACCTCGTACTGCATCCTGCCTACACCGTTGCAGTGAGGCACATTCAGTGGCATAAGAATCTGGGTCTTCGCCGTAGGATTGAGCGATCAAAGTTCGGATAGGCGTCGTCCAGTCGACCTCTTCTGTTGATTTCTTTGGAATGGATATCATGGGCGACTGGTGCGCCATGATTATGGTCAGACGGCTGAGAGACCGGAGTCGAGGACGCGGAAGCTTGTTTGGCAACAGCGTTGCAAGTCAACATCTCGCTTTTGCGACCGTTTCCGGCGTTGCGAATACTCATGTCTGAAACACACAAACCCACGTCGAGTGAGGACATTGTTGGGCAAAAAGTGCGTGTTTTTCATCTCATGTTTTGCATATATGCTGATAGAAAGGCAGTATGATCGTTGCTGTATGTTGTATTAGCTTGTGCGCGGAACTATTCTGACAGTAGCGGCTAGTGGCCGACTTCCTGGTCAAGGCGTACGTCTTTTGTGTCCCTCTGACAAAGGTATACTAAAGAACATTTGTAGAGGTGTGGGATTCAGCGTCGGTGTCGTTGCCTCTGTCGTATTTTTCCGCCGTGCGTCAAGTCTGTCACGCTTTCCACGCCCGGGTAATTGACCATGTATCTATAGGTCGTACATGGCCTATCGCATTAGCTACGGGTTTCGGCGCAGGTGCAGCGTATGCTGACTGCGACCGGTCGTTTAATCCTGCCAGAGTGCCAGGCACTCGCATCATCCCAAACTTGGACGAGTTGAAGGCCAAGTGATGTTGGAGGAGGAATTCGCAATATACTGTTTTATGACCTAGCTCCCTCTTCGGTCTTTGTTTCCGAGTATCTGGGAAGCTTTCGCTGTGGTTCCTCTAGTACAAGCCGTTTATAGAGTACAACTGAATCATTCTTCAATCACTGTTGAGAAAAGACAATTCACTGTAAGACGTACAGGCAGTACCAGCCATGATTGGCAACGTCCAGATGATTGTTCGCAGCCGACGCGCTTGCGGAGACAATGGAGGTCGTCGTGGTTCCATTCCCAGACTGACCCAAAACTAGGGTTAGCAACCTTTCCATATATTTGCGCACAACCACTACGGTTACTCATTCCCCCTTCTTCTTCTTGAACCACCACCATGTCAG
The DNA here is from genome assembly GCA_000827485.1 of Amanita muscaria Koide BX008. Taxonomy (NCBI): domain Eukaryota; kingdom Fungi; phylum Basidiomycota; class Agaricomycetes; order Agaricales; family Amanitaceae; genus Amanita; species Amanita muscaria. The sequence continues at coordinate 243,635 of KN818238.1, read as the reverse complement.
ACGTAGAAGAGCACGACTATCGTGCGGAGGACGATGCCGACATGCAGGACGAGAACGTTCAGGGTGAACAAGAAGAAGTCGATGCCCCACAGGAACATGAAGGCAGAAGAGCCGAGTACGATGAAGAACAAGAGGACGAGGAAGATGAAGAGGACGAGGAGGAAGAACTATCCGGGAAAAAGTCCGCAAAACGAGCTAAAGTAGGTAACGGTACACTGGCTTTTTTGTGTATTATCTCAAATATCGTGTCTAGCATCGTCACAAAAGGTCTGCTGCTAGCCGTTTCATCGATATTGAGGCCGAGGTCAGTGATGAAGATGAAGATGAAGAGGAGGAAGGGGACTATGCGGATGGTATGTCCTCTGACAAAGCTCATTTGTTGCTCAATCGAACAATGCACCTACAGATGGATTCATCGAGTCGGACGTGGAGGACGATGCAAGTCGGCGGCACCATGCGATGCTCACTGCAAGAACGTTGCACGAACAAGAAGACCGGAGTCCAGAGCAAATTGCCAAGGATCTCAGTAAACGCTATGGTGGACGGGGCGCTTCACATTACACAGGGGACACGAACGAAATTCCTCAGCGGCTACTGATGCCATCTGTTCACGATGCCAGCTTATGGCAAGTCCGAGTCAAGGTAACGTGCTCCTTTACTTGTTTGCTACTTCTGCTCATAATTGTCTCTTCTAGGCAGGGCGCGAACGCGACATTGTCCTCAGTCTCATGCGTAAATCCATTGATGTCGAGTTTACGGCGAAGCCGCTGCAAATTTTGGCTGCATTCCAACGCGATTCGTTGCCAGGCATGGTCTACGTTGAAGCTCGCAGTGCAAAACAAGTCATCCAAGCCGTGAATGGGCTCGTTGGTGTATACATCAGCCGTGGTATCCACCTAGTACCAATCGAAGAAATGGCTAGCTTGTTGCAGATCAAGAAACAGGAGCAGACGGTGACACCTGGAACATGGGTCCGCATTAGGCGCGGAAAATACGCAGGAGACTTGGCGCAGGTTGTCGATATTACTGAAAATGGAGAAGATGTTGGCCTCCGGTTTATACCTCGAATTGATCTTACTCCCCGCGACGACGCGGCTGTTGATGGGAAGAAGCGGAAAAAACAAACGACAGGTACAGGTACTATGCGCCCCCCGCAAAGGCTGTTCAACTACGAAGAGGTGATCAAAGTGTACGGCCGCAAACTTGTATCAAAACGCAACCAAGTCTACGTCTTCCAGAACGAAACCTACCGCGAAGGGTTTATTGAGAAGGATTTCAAGCTAAGCGCCCTTAGTCTGGAGGACGTAAATCCAACCCTGGATGAGATTCAGCAGTTCTCACGGAAGCAAGACAGCGAGGGCGACAACCTCGTGGATCTGTCTGTAATTGCAGAAGCGTCCAGAAAGGCTGCCATTTCAGTTTTACAGCCAGGTGACCACGTCGAAGTGTTTGAAGGCGAGCAGGCGGGTGTACACGGTGTGGTAGAGGAGATTTCGGGAGATGTCGTGACGATCACAGCCAAAGGCGTCGAACTCGAGGGTCAGAAAATTGAATTGCCTGCTAGGAGCGTTCGGAAGAGATTCAAGCCCGGTGATCACGTCAAGGTCATGAGTGGTCAAAACACAGATGAGACGGGTCTCGTGGTCTCCGTCGTAGACAATATCGTCACGTTCATATCAGATATGTCCATGCAAGAGGTGCGTTATGATATATACTTTTCTACATTACCATATCTCTCTCTCCTAGATATCCGTATTCTCGAAGGATCTGCGTGAAGCAGCCGAAGTTGGCTCAAGTACCAATGTTGTTGGCAACTACGAACTGCATGACTTGGTACAGCTAGAGTGCGTGATAGTTTTACGATTTTCATCCCAGCGACGTGCTGATACCTAAATCCAGTGCTCAGACTGTTGGTGTCATCTTCAGGACGGAGCGTGATTCCTTCCGCGTGTTGGACCAGAACGGTCAAGTCCGCTTGGTGCAGCCTCATCAAATATCTATGAGCAGGAACTCCAACAGAGCGATTGCTGTTGACTCGGAAGGTCACGAAATCCGGGTCAACGACAACATGAAAGAGGTAGACGGAGAGGTACGGCCAAGCTTTCCACCGCCTCGCAATCATGTTAATTTGGTCATTTAGGCAAGGAAGGGACGGGTTCTTCACATATACCAGTCTTTCTATGCTTTTCTTCACAACCGAGAATACCAAGAAAATGGCGGTGTGTTCGTGACCCGCACACGATCCCTTGCATCAGTTGCTCCCAAAGGCAGTCTCGTTAAACCAACAGGGGATCTGTCGAAGATGAATCCAGCTGTAATGCAACCGACTGGTGGAATGGTCGGTTCGGGCAACATGGGTCGTGGACCAAGGGATCGACATATAGGGCTTACCGTTACCATCGTCAAGGGTCCTCAAAAGGGTTATGCAGGCACCATCAAAGACACCAATGGCAACATTTGTCGCGTAGAGCTGCGGACAGGTAACAAAATCATCACGATTGAAAAGGACAAGTTACGAGAGCGACAGTGCGTGCATTTCTCTAGCAAAAACCGTAGTCTCTCATATTTGCATTACTTAGATCCGATGGGACACTAACACCTCTCGACGGTAGACCAAGAGGACCACCCGGAGGTCGAACATGGGGTGGACCACCGCAAGCAAGAGCTGCCAACCCTTATGCAGAAGGTGGTCGTACACCAGGATGGGGTGTGGGTCGAACACCGAATCCTTATGCCGACGGCAAAACACCTGCTTGGAACGCGTCCTCGCGTACACCCAATCCATATGCTGACGGTGGCAAAACGCCGGCATGGAATGCATCATCAAGAACACCCAACCCTTATGCGGACGGCGGAAAGACACCAGCGTGGAATGCATCGTCACGGACCCCCAATCCGTATGCGTCTGGCGGTGGAGCAGCTGGTTGGGCGACGCCACGTCCTAATAGCAACGCTGGCGCTGGTTGGGCTACCCCAGGCCCAACGGCGACGAATAATAATGGATGGGGTGATTCCAGTCCAGCACATAGCACTTCTGGTGCCACTCCTGGTGCCCCTGGATGGGGAAGCGCTTCTGGCTGGGCCGGAGGTGATACATGGGGACCTGCAGTATGCTTTCATATTCATTGGGTAATCTGTTACTGATCATGAGTGTATTTCAGAGCGCTCCAACGCCCGCTCCGTCAGCTCCTACACCAGCTGTCACGGGTACACCATATCCATCAACGCCCGCAGCCTACCCACGTACGCCAGCCGGTGTCTCCAGATTCGACGGCTCGTCTTATACTGCCGCTACCCCGGCTGGCGGGTCATTGTATCCTGACGACTTAGAGCCATCTGCAGAGCATGGCAAGGACGGTAAGCGGCACCTACCTTCTTGGATAAGCCTTCCTAACTATCAACCATAGAAGAGGAAGAATTCAACTGGCTCTTCGATCCGGCTCTAGGGCAACACTTGAAACGCGTAAAAGTCCAGATTCATGGCACGCATCACGCAAACTACCTCGGTGGCGACTACGAAGGCAAGGTTGGTCGTGTCCTTGGAGCTGCAAAAGCCGCAGAAGGCTTTGAGCAAACTGCGATGATAGAATTCGAGGATGGCGAGTCTCGGTCTATTCTTGCACGCTACATCGTACCCGTGGAACCTCACGAGCTACGGCAAGAAGTACTGGTAATAAGAGGGCAGCACAAGGGCACTGCAGCAAAAGTACACGAGACGCCTGACAGCGCCATGGTGGCATTGGTCGTGAAAGGCCCAGAGCAGATACGGGTTCTCGAGGCAGCGAAACACGATTTGGCGGTACTATACGACACTTGAATTGCTCACGTTACTGATATTTATACACTACACTTGTGATCGTTATAACTACAATGTACACTAGTTTTTTTAATAACGTTAACGACCTTGCAAAGACAACTCTGCAATAACGGAGTACTAGACAAAGACTGCAGTGTCGCACAGAACCGAAGATTATTGAGGAAGAGCTAGCAGACGCTTTAAGGCCAAGCTGGAGTCAGGCCTGAGTTGTCATTCGTTGTATGGATTGAGTCTGGACGTTTGAGAGAAGACCTCATCAAATGACTAATAGCAATGTAGGATAGAGAACACAACCATAATACTATGTATATACTTGCAATGTCACTTTAAATATGTACAGCTAATGTTACATATGCAGTAGTACCTCCGAGCCTCGCGCCCTATTGACCAAGAAAAAGGATATAATGTGCACAGAATGAATAAACTCACGATAGCAACAAGAAAGCAACAAGTTTGACAGCAAGATAACACGATGAAAGAACGTACATTCAAATCGCACTTTGGCAATTTGGACAGAAAACATTGCCAACATTCCTTTTCTTTGATCCCATTCTCAGAGTAACAATCGCACTTGAAACGTCGATGGTCTCTTGCCAGCTCTCGGGAACGGACGAACCTTGGAGAACATCATATATCATCTGGCGGGCTTGGGTAACGGGGGCGACGTTGCCAGAAACACCTCCTTTGATAAAGGCAGCACCACGCACGATGGGTTGTTCGGCAACCTTCACCAGTTGATTCGGAAGGCTGTCCAAAAAATCCATCGTGATGTTGCAGGATTCTTCACTCGCAGGGTCTGGAAGTGGCACCGTTCCATAACCATCTTTTGTACGTCTCTTTCGTGGTCGTTCCATTGGCATGTGTAACGTTGACCATAAGCCGACGATCGAAAGTGCGTCGTCGGTGTTTGGCCACGTCATGATGCGCTGCAGGCTTGCCGAACTATTGCCGAGTTGATGCTTTTGGAGACATTCCTCGTGATAAAATTTCCTGCAGGATGGGCGAGGACAAAAATGCATGAGCTGCTCCGGATTAGAGTCATCAGGTGAGTATGGGATACTACAGATGGGGCAAGCAGTGTGTTTTTGTCTAGGCTATATACAGTCTGAGGTCGTGCAACGAAGCGGTGAATTGATACATACCTCCAGTATGCGTTCACGAAAATCGTAAGTATACCGGCAATAAAACTGTGCTCGACCTATGTACGGCTGGGAAATTTCGTGATCCTTTATACGAGTCATTGACGTTGCACCTGCATTAAAACGTGCATCAGGTTCCGACAAGATGTCAAGTTGCGGGAGATGCACCACTAAAGCTATCGACGTGGACATAATCATAATGATCGCAAAAAATGCGTTCGTATTTACCACACGTGGTCGCATCGCTAGAATGGGTTTCAACGTTTAAATGGCTCTCCATGAAGATAGTGCTCACAAGGACTTGGTGATTTTGGCAAGGTCTTCGGCGGAGTAATACCATTGGACGCGTACCCATACCTATTAGCATTGAAATGAGTTTAAGTGGTATCGAATCACAGCAAGGTGGGTCGCGTACATCACGAGACTCGCTATCCTCATCAGTATTTCTCCTTGACCGAATGTCACGAATTCGAGCAACCCAGAAATCGTGTTCTTCGAAATCCTTTGCCATCTCTGGTGTAACAAAGGACGGAAGGAGAAGTGCACTACCAGGGAAAATGAGATCATGATCAAGGCTGTAGCTGCAGACTCACACATCATTTCGCTTGAAGGTGTCTTTTCCTTCGTCGTCAACTAATGATGATAAGTTAGCACGGATCGCATTTCCATTGCACGAGTTGTACAAACCGCTGAATGATGAGAACGGTGACATGGTGCCCCATTCTTCCTCCGTCGGGACTCCTTCATCTAGCTCTGCAGGGTAAGCTCTAGATTTAGGAGGTGCCCTGCGTTTCGGCATTGTTAACCTGAATTTTCTACGCGGCATAAGTTCTGATTTGAATGACGGTTGCGATTATCAAGTCACAAGTCACCGGGACTTGTGACTTGATAATCGCAACTAGCCACCATGTCATTTGAACGCCCGCCGCTCGCACCTTACCCTTCCACTCAAGAGCGCAAGTCCTTGTCTCCCTACCAGGCCGCCTTGTTGTACGAGATAGTTGTCAAAGCTCTACAAGTAACTCTTAGCCTTCCCACAACAAAATTAGAAGATCCAGTGGCAATCACATTTGTCGCCTCCTATGCGCGCGATGCCGCACGCCAAGTTCTTGACTCCTTGATCTGGGAAACAGAACTTGAATTCTCTGCAAATGAACGACATATACGAAATCTGACATTTCAGCTTGCGGAATGCGTTGCTTCATCGACCAGTCTAACAGCGCATGGTCATGGTATCGATTTGCAGACCTTAGTCAGTCTCTCGGTCGCGTTTGCACGTACTCACACCCAGAAAATACGATCGATTATGCGAGGGGCCGCACAGACGAACCCTCAACTTGAGCGGGACGTCGTCGGAAAATTAATTCCATCGTTCACGACCATATTGTCGACTGACCAAATATCCGCCTCTTCCGGTCTTTATGCTATCAGAAAGGCAGCACACAGTCTACTCTCTTTCGTTCGCGTTTCTCCCCAAGATCTCGTACGACCTTTTTCGTACAACAAAGAATTCATGATTGCTCTCGCGAATACGTACGACGAAGGCCTGACAAATATTGCAACAAGTTATGGTGGAGTCAGTGCCCTTCAAGGTGCTATCGCAACAGATGCGAATCCAACGCCAAGGGATTCAGATGACTGGGAGCGAATTTGGGTTTCGACTAAAGTTGCTCTGGTGGATGCCTTTCATACGATACTCACCTGCATGCTTGATGACCTGGCTTCGTCTTCTGGACGTCAGCTCTCGTTAACGTTGGGGAAAGCTCTTGATGTTGTGTTTACGCTACTCGAAATTCGACCTTCTTCATCGTCTCAACGGGTCCCATTAACGCCTTTCTTAAACATGTCCCTGGTTGCTGATTATCAGCGCGCATTCAATCTATCTCACACCCTTGCAACGGCGTTGCGCCATGCAGAGGAAAGAGATTCTCGCTTGGACCTACTAGAGTCCACTCTCCAAGCCCTTGACGACCAGCCTATCGGTAGGCAGACCCGATCCAAAGATCCGGGAGCCTTGAAACTGCTGCTGCGGTCCTCTGGTCTTCCGCAGAATGTCCGCTATAAGTCTGTGACTAACAGGACTGAGGACCGCAACGTTCAGGCTTCGTCCAGTAGCGCAGCAGGCCATGCAAAAACTACCTCCATCTCCACCGCGAATAATACCGTATCTGATCCAGACAATGACATCAAGGTCACTCAAGTCCTCGATATATTCCCTACGCATTCACCTTCATATATCCGACAACTATTGGAATGGCCGGCATATTCTGGCAATGCAGAGAAGGTGATTGAAGCTCTACTTGAAGATACTGCTCCCCAAGAAACCGAATTATTGGCTGCGAGTCGCAACGAGGCTGACGCAAGTCACGGAGCATCCACCGCGACAGAAGATGACATCGCCAGAATGGTGAGAGAACGGAGGAATGTTTTCGACGATGAAATCATCGATTTGAGTAAGCTGCGAATTGGGAAGAAAACGTATGTCAACACTTTATTCTTCTGAAACATTGCTTGACTCCTGGTTTTCAGCGATGATTCCCAAGCAGTACAGGGGGACCGAGCGTATATCGAGCACATTAAAGCTGACATCCTGCGCCGAGTCGAGGAGATGGAGCTAGAAGATGCTGAGGACGAGGAACTTGGGATTGGTGTCCATGGTGCCACTTCCTCAGGGAAGGGCAAAGGGAAGACCGTCGATACTGTTGAAGAGGATACCGATGAACTGGATGGCCTTAGACGGGTAAAAGTAATTGGGGATGGAGAATCTGACGATGAAAGTGATGGTGTCAGTGACGAGGGAGAGGAAGAGGAAAACCCAGAGACTATACTGGAGCTTGCCTACCTCCGCGATCCCAAATTGTTCGATCGCGACGCTGCTACTAGAAGGAGCAAGGCACGGGCAGATCTGAAAGCCCAAACTGGTGTGTAATCAATGGTTTCAGCAACTCGATACTAATTTGTGAACTAGGATGGGAAGATGAACAGATTGAAGGATGGAAGATCATGTTGGAAAGAAATGTTAAGACTCTTGGCCTGCTGATCATACCATGGACTAACAATACCTTCTTCTCAGCCGAAAAAAGACAAGATTCTTCAAAAACACGAATTTTCCGGAAATCGGAATTATTTCTCGCCGCAGGATCCCACGCCTTCGGCTAGCAGCAGTAATACTGGTGGAACTAGCAGGGGACGGGGGCGAGGACGAGGTGGTGGTAGAGGCCGGGGAGGTAGAGGGGGACCGCCCGGAGGCACATCTGGGCCATCCGCTGGCGACAGTGCACAAAAGGAGCGGGCTACGAAAGATAAACACAAAGCGAGCCGTGGCAATCATAACAGAAAGAGAGGTCACGATCGAAAGATGGCTAGGGCAGCAGGTCCACCTGCTGGATAGCCTTCTCTCGAATGTCGACTACTCGATTTAGGCAAAGATTGTGCCGTGTGCGTCTTCACCAAGTCTACATATATGCCGGTGTTAACATTTTTAGGTGTCATAGGAAAAATAGATTAGCGATAGTGTCGCCACTCGTCATTGTGGAAGTGCGATTAATTGATTGCCTGGGCTGGGATACAGAGTTTCATATGCGTTGGGCTCTTGGGTCTAATTGGACGCTCTTTTCGAGTAAACTGTTCTGTATATGAGGCGAACAACTTCGCGTCACAGACTCAACAACCTCTTTGAAATGTTTTTTCCTTGTCCAAATCTAAGACGTCATCACCCTCAAGACACAGATGTCAGATAACCCCCGTCCAGTTTTACATCATTGATCAGTCTATCTACTTCATGACGAGTGTGGACCAAGGTTGAGAGCCATTGAATCGAGCGGAATCAGCGGACGAAGATGTCTGTTTGCTTGGTGCCACAAATCCGTTGGGACTGGTTCTAATGATAAAAAAAAAACAACCAATTCAGCATTATTTCTTTTGATAAGACGCATAGACTGCGTTAATTTGTAAATCTCAAGCCGCTAAACTACACTATTCTAATCATGCTAACAACAAGGTAATGCATGGTAATAGAAAACCGGCCATTTTGTAGATGCCGTAAACCATGAGCACAGCCACCCGATCACGCGCGGGAACTTTTGTAGATGACAGATGACTTCCCTAACGTAACGTCACAGTCACCACTCTCTATTTGCTCTCTATGTACACTGCAGAACCCTGAACTTGAAAAACCCGGCTTCAGTGGCTTGCAAACAAAGTGGCGTCCATATGCTATGCGCTGGATGTTGCCGTTGATATCCCAAGTTCAAGGCACCGTGACGGCAAGGATACGGCGGGATCACGGTAGAGTTAGTCCATAAATAGAATTAGGAAGTATGCTGACTGAAATACTGAATCGCCCGGGCCGCTACAGCGGTTAGGAAACCTCATACATAACGCATTGAAAAACGTCATAATTCATGGCCTTCTATAATAGATTTCTATTACATCAAATCCTGGGACCTGAAATGACCGAATAACAGGTTCAATTCAAATGCATTATGAGGTTAGTTCTAGTGTAAGGGCCGCACTCGGTACTCATGCCATTTTATTTTATTTTGATCGGGCGAGTTATTAGTCATTGACCCCACTAACTACACGGGGCTTGGGGTACGGGATATACGTCTAGTAGTGGCCCCGCGTGACCCCACTAACTACACGGGGCTTGGGCCGTTTGGTACGGGCTAAACGGGGTACATACGCCTACATTGTGGTGAGTCAGACCCCTTATTTATGCAGTACAGAGTACTCATGCCATTGACACATTCTCTTTCCATCTGTTAAGTTGACGACAACCATGGCTGACTCGAAGACCGAGGACAGTGTGTTCGATCGCACTGACACCATTAAAGAGCTGGAGAAGAACATTGTTTGGAAATTGGACACTCGCGTTATGCCTCTTATCCTCATCGTGAGATAATTTATAACTTCACTTGGGAGTGCTGTTCACGGCTGTTGTGCTAGATGAGTTTCGCATGCTATCTTGATAGGGTCAATATAGCAAATGCCGCGTCGGTGCCGTGTTGATCAGCCATCTTTGAATCATTCTCAAACTTTGGATAGAATCGCAGGTCTTACAACGGATTTAAATCTCCATGGCGTTCAATTAAACACTGCTATTTCTGGTTAATATTCTTCTCTATCAATTTCGCCACGCGTTACTAACTTGTCTGTGTAGTGTTCTTCATACCGTAAGTCAGTCTCGTCATCATTGGTTATGTCTCTCACATTGCGCCACTGGCAGCTATATTCTTGTCGAGTTACCTTCAAATTTGATCATGAAGAAGTTCCGGGCTGGGGTATCAAATTTCTGGTCCATAAAAGACGCCTTGTCTGAATTTAAGCGTACAGCGCTGGCTAGGATTTCTTGCTGTCGGCTGGGGACTGGTGATGACTCTTTCTGGCCTGGTGAGATTCTTTTCTAACAGCATGATCTAGTGCCATGATTTACGCATCCTGTAGACACAAACTTATACAGGACTCGTCGTTGTGCGCTTCATGTTGGGGCTCTTTGAAGGGGGACTTAACCCTGGCATTGTCAGTGTTTTCATCATATCGTGAGATCAAGTGACTTGAAGCTTTCCATTTCTAGATCTTTTACATGAGTTGCCTGTATAAGCGCCATGAACTGCAGCTTAGGTAAGAACACACTGGCACCTTTCCTTTAAATACTTTTGACTCAGCCGTTCAGAATTGCCGTGCTTTTATCTGCCGGTGAGTTATGCGCCAGTTGTATTAAGAACGTACATTTAAATGGGTGTATACAGGGTCATTTTCTGGTCTGCTTAGTGGTGAATCCCCATGAAACCCATTACTAGCATTGGATGACTGACCTTACCCATTTACAAGGGCTTCTTGCCTCGAGTATAATAAAACTCGATGGTATCCGTAACCTTTCAGGATGGAGATGGATATTTGTACGTCGTTTTGACGCTGTGACTCTACATGTCGCAACAACTAAGATGGCCAGTTATTGGAGGGTACAGCCACAATTATCATCGGCGTTTTCATAGCCGTCGTTCTTCCCAACGAAGTGGGAACTGCTTGGTTTCTCTCTGATGAGGAAAGAGATCACGCTAGTAAGTCGTTGAAGCTGTCAGGTCTACGAACTAATGATGGAACGATCTTATTGCTTAGCGTTGCGCCTGAAGCAGGAACAAAGTATGTGACACCGGTGAATTTTGGGATTTCTGCTTGCTAAACACTAGTTTAGGTGGCACTTCAGAAACCAAGGATACTAACGCAGACTCGGAAGGAGATGAAGTCTTTGAGTGGAGAGAAGTTAAACGCGGTTTGTTTCCAATTTAACACCGACCCTAGTACTAGTTTATCAGATCCTCAGGCATCTTGGACATTCAAACGTGGCTGACTAGTTTAGCCCATTTTGCGGTGGGCCTGAACCTCTATTCATTTGTTCTTTTCTTGTATGTTCCTTGCTATAACTGTTGGAGAATAGCTGACATATTGGTAAGGCCAACGATTATTGCCGGGTTTGGATATACGGGATCGCAGGCTCAGCTGTTCACCGGTGATTTATCTGACAGAGGGCAGCAGGAATAGCTACTGATGACATCACCATAGTACCACCATACGCCTTGGCAGCGTTTTTCATCAGTAAGGCATGAACAAACTTGTCAAAAGCCTATGGCTCATCGTCCTGACCAGTTATCGCGTCTGTCTTGAGCGACCGTCTGAAACTACGTGGTCCGGTAGTACTAGTGGCCACGCCATTAACGATCATAGGTATGTGGTTTTCATCTAACGAAATTTCTTATCTCTTACTACAATAAGGTTATGCGATGGCAATTGTGGGAACGGATAATCCGGCACGATATGTCGGTTGTTGCTTGCTTGCAATCGGACCGTATGTAGCCTCAATTTCTCAACTCTTGTCCCAAATCTGAATGGCACGATATTGATGGTGACGGATATGCAGCTATATCTCATCGACTTGCATATTGTCCGTGAATCTCAAGCGGTTTCTACTGGAATGTCATTAATCTTTATGCAGGACCGTCCTTGTTAATAACAGCAGTGGATATTACAAGAGAGCGACAGCTACGGCGGTGCAAACTATATTTACTGGTCTAAGGTAATTGCTCATATGAACATTCACATTTACGACGACTGAAGAACAGATGCAGTGGTATCATAGCACCATTTCTCTATACCTCAGGTACTTTTGCCTAGACCTCATGGCTACTGTATCTCACAGAACTAGATCAAAAACCAAGGTATATACGGGGACATCTTATATCGCTTGGTATTGCTATTCTCACATGGATCTTCATGGCTGCCAACGTGTATGTGCAAAGTGTCGCTCC
>KN818238.1:200665-225202 GCA_000827485.1 Amanita muscaria Koide BX008 | reverse complement strand
GGAAAAATATAAAGCTCTTCGGGAAGCAGGGCTAACTAAAGCTCCTATTGGTGACCGCCACCCGAACTTCAAGTTCATTTTGTAGCCAATGTAGTGCCGAAACGTTTTCGAAATATGTACTAGTATCGCTGTAGATCGTATTGAAAATGAGAAGCAATGTGCCACGTCCGCTTTTCATTGTCCGGTGCTGGAATAAGGACGAAATGGCAGCAGTATGGGAGCGGTGACGATTCGGTGTTCCACGTCCGGAGACTTTTCGTGCTTTGACTTTAGCTTCTGTGCAGGCTTCTTGGCTGGTTTCTGTCTTCTGCACCGCTACCCTTGGCCTTAACTTTCTTCTTAACCGCCTCAGTGACTTTTGCTTTGCCCTTCCCTTTAGCTTTTGTCCACATGTCAATAGAAAGGTACCGTACACCGTATCACGATATACTACGTCTCACGGATTGCCCACAGAACTTACTCACTTGAGAGTAGAGTTAATTAACTATTCAACTATGGAAAACGGAATTTTCTCTTTGTCATGACGAGAAGTATAGGATCCGCGTTGATTTTTTCAGGGGACTCTTGAATACTGCCAGGATGATAAGTTGCAGACCATCGTTCAACATGCAGTTCGTTCAGGAATCAGAAGCCATTGATCAAGATGAAATGTAAATTCAAGTTATCGCTTTGGTTGCCACTCGGACCGTCAGCCCCTGCAGTGCGTCGAACGGTTGTGGACGAGTTATTAGGCGCCGACCAACGATGGCATTTCTTCCCACATCCGCCCGTGAACAAATGCGACCAAAGAATATGACATCATATTTCGACTTGTCCAAGCAGTTCATTTCTCCAGAGCTTAGCTAGACAAGGGTCGATATGGAGCGTCAAAAGGCAGCAGTGATATTAATCGCAGACGGCACAGAGGAAATGGAGTTGTAAGAGGATTGATCTGCCTTGGATGCTGCGCTACCCTTCTGACTCGAAGCGTTCCTAGTACCATCACATACGACACCCTCATTCGAGCAGGGATAGATGTCGTATCTGTTTTCGTCCCAGAAGATAGCTCTGCACCACATAGTGTCAGCCCTCCAATTGCGAAGGGATCTCGAGGGATCAACATCATGCCAGATAGCTATCTTGATCGTTCGCAGCTTAGCCCGGTAACCCTATACTGAGCGTCGGATTTGAGTTGTTAATAACTACTCGAATGTCCAGGACAAGTACAATTTATTGGTAGTCCCAGGTGGGGCCAAGGGCGCGGACACTATCTCCAAAAATCCTATTGTGAAAGAGCTTGTGAAGGAATATTACACGGCTGGGAAGCTTCTTGGCTTTATCTGTAATGGTTGGTGGTATATGCACCAGTTTCTTATATATCAGATCCGCCTGATTGATTTTGCAGGCAGTCTTACTGCGCTGACTGCGGGGCTACCAAGGCAGCCTCTGACATCTCACCCTGGTGTCAAATCTGTGCTCGAGAAAGGTAAGATCAACCGTAACGCGCTCTGGTATTGATGTTTAACCACTCCGCTAGACTTCCAATACTCTGAAGATCCTGTCGTCGTGTCAGGTAATTTGATCACAAGGTAAGTTACCGCTTTTTAACCGATCTCCGAGATTAAGATAGTTGAAGCCGTGGACCCGGAACATCTTTTCCATTCGCACTCACGTTGGTTGAGAAACTACTGGGACGGCCGAAGCGCGCTGAAATCGAAAAGCCTATGGTGTTCCCCGAAAATACACCTTGGGTAAATGCGCCAACGTCCAAATGAATTCTGGTGCATTATTTAAGGACAACTATTCAACTGTATTGCAGGCGTGGTTGCAAGTATCGAAAGGCCTATGCTAGTTCTTTTGGTGACCGCTCGTATGGATTTGTGCTAAATTGATGTTGTAAGTAGTGAATAAAGCATAGAGACCCGCGCAGCATGATTCTGCTAGTAACGGCGTTTATGAAGGAATTACTTACACCTCAGACTTTAGGCGATCCTTTGTTCTTTGAGTGCCTTATCGACTAGTTCCGCGATCCCTATCACGGCTTCATCTTCTTGTGTTCTACCGACCATCTGGATTGACACTGGCGCATTCATAAATATGTCCGGTTCATCTGTCATATGCATAAGTGCGGGATATGACTCAGAAATAGGCTACACGCACAGAAGTCGTACAGTTGCTTGTCACGGTCGCTATAAAAGACTGGCGGGGGCAATTTTGGATCTAACTCTGGAGATACTCTTGTCACGGGCAATACGAACGCAGGGTAGTCCAAGCTGTTCCAAACGGCAGTGTACGTGGTAGCAGCCTTGTTCTGCCCATGGGGAGGAGCAGCATATGGCGCCACGGGCGCTAGAATGACATCAACTGGGCGACCCGTTCCTGTCTTACTAACAGTTGCCTGCCAATGTTCAAGATATTCCGCTCGCAGCTGACGCCTCTCTTTGTGCACTTGCCAGAGTTCATAACCTGTGAGCTTTTTGTCGCCCGACACGAGTGGAACCAATGATGGGATCTCCCTGTCAAGTTTCCTTGTCGGCCATTTCACGGGCTCGTCATCACGTGGTACCATGGTCTTGATCACGGGCTCTCCAGTGGGCATTGTATCTGCAAGAAAGTCATCATCTCCCACTGCTCCGTATACAAGATCCTGACAGGTCATAAACCATTATGAAACCCAGTCGACTGCACATTGCTTACCGCGTTCGCATATATCTCGCTGTGTTTATATGGTTCCCAGTCGATGACTGTAAATGTGTAAGACGTGATCAAATCACTCGTTCAAATTGCTACCTTTATGTCCCTTGGCAAGCAATGCACTCTTCACGATCTCCAGTGCTCGAGTTATGGGCGGATGAGGATGGAATAAACCGTCACGCCATAAGATTCCGAAGCACAGTTGTCCACCGTCCCCGTGTTCAACCAACCTATATGCATTCTCGTCCCATTTCTTTCTCAACGCCATCGGATCTCTGTTCCATGGTTGGGCAGAGATTACGCTCTTCATAAATTCTCTGACACCTTCGATGTTTGCGGACATTGGTCCAAGGACGGATAAAATGGCTTCTTGTCCTTCCATGGAGTTGACAGAACCGGAGTAAGGTACTCGGTTGAAGGACGGACGCAAGCCATACAATCCATTCCAATCACACGGGCCACGGATAGATCTATTAAATGAGGCTGGCATCATCGTAATTCAGGCAGCTGGTTAATCTCACCCTCCAATATCAGATCCAACGCCTGTGATATATTATGAGGAATCTTTGAGCCAAGCGTAGAAAGATGCGACGTACCCAAGGGACTTCCCTTCAATCCTGAGATTACTTTCAAAATAAATCCATATAGCTAGGTCACTAGCCGTCGTACCTAGCAATGCTCCTTCTCCGCCAGACGAGCCACCGGACGTCAGGGAACGGTTGAACGGGTTGGCTGTTCTTCCAAAAATGAAGTTGAATGTTTCTCCCCACTATGTATTTGGCGGTCATTCAATCTGGATCTGTTCCTTCGAAAAGGCTTACCATAAGGGTCTGAGGTACATTAGTTTTAACGTACAGGACAGCGCCTTGAGATTCCAGAATATCCACAAGAAGAGCGTTGCGCTCGGCAAACTTTCCAATCCAAGATGTATACCCTTGATTCCGGTTAGCTATGATCAGGAACAGGTGATTGTTCAAACCCATTGTAGACTCGATGTCTTTGATATTGATTTGATCCTTCAGAGATATGGGAAGACCTGTTTAGGGGAACCTCGTAATCACGCTTTGTTGACTATCACGAACCCTTACCATGCAGAGGTCCAACAGTTTTTCCCGTACTTCTCAGTTGGTCGTCTAACCATGCAGCACGTACCAGCGCACGATCGATGAAGATTTCAGTAAGACAATTCGTCTGAATGCAGAGCGTTAATTGTACGGGACTGTATGCATAGCAAACTCAACCGTTACTCACGAGCTGATGTGCAATGATAGCTCTTTTAGCAAAGGCAGTGGTAACCTCAACAGAAGACCATATCCGAGAGGCAAGGTTTGCGAGTAAGATTCCAACAGGTGAGTTGGTTATCTCAATCTCCTTTTTTGTCAATAGTCCGCACTGGTCAGGGACATGGGAGACATCTAATTGGTCTGAAGGTGGAGGATTTGGCAAAGCCCATTCCTTGGGTACAAGCGCCTCTGTCTTCCTCTTCTTCTCTTGTGCGAGTTGTTCCCAGATACCGGGCATGATACTTGATAGAATGCAATAGAAGCGCGATGCCTTCTCTTGTAGTCTATATATATCTTGATTCCTCTTTCTGAAAGCATCAAAGACTTCGGCTGCTAGCGGTTGTCCGCAGATCCGCTATCTGGGTCCAGTGGAAGTGGAAACCTTAAAACATACGGTCCAATGATATGATGCACAGCCAGCGTAAGACAACTTACGAATCGATAACGAGCACGGAGGAGTTTGCTATGCCTATTGTCTTGTCTCAGAGATCCGTAACATCTCATTATATCCATGCCCCCCTACCAAAGAGCAATGTATGCTTGTTGGCTTTGAGTTGCTTCGCTTACTCATGGCGTTGCAGTGGACTATGCAGCATTGCCCGTCATCGACCTGGGGAAAGCAGGAACTGTCAAGGGCCGTGCAGCTTTAGCACTCCAGACGCGCGACGCCATGACTACGCATAGTTTTTTCTACGTGGTCAATCATGGCTATACTCTTGAGCTGCGATCCTTGCTCTTGCGCATCGTTGGTCAAGGCCACCAGACGGAGAGAATATTTGATATCGCCGATATATCATTTGCTCGGATAGGCGATGAGGAGAAGAAGTTGTCCGAGGGACAACTGAAATCTGACGGGTCATATCAAGGTTATAAACCTAAGCGATACTGGGTTTGCTTCTTGGCTGCACTTTTGCTAGACGATTCATACCTTTGCGATGTAGCACATCGACGGGGGTGTCCAAGACCAACCCGAGATTTATAGCAGTAAATGTTGCCTCTTGTGAATCTTTCTTACTGACGAATTGGTTAACCGTGGCGTGTTAAAGCGAGCCCATCCGAAAGTGATGCGACCGTTCCTTCGAGTTTGCAAAACACAGCCACTTCAATGTTCTGCAGTCCAATCCTTAAATATGAATGTTCCAACTGCGCGTGGACTGGACTCATTTAGGACTTGAATATCGGGTTTTTGGCGCTTGGATTGGAACTACCTGAAGATACTTTTGTGAACATGCATGGTTATTCCTCCGTAGGAGAGACGTATGGCAAGTCCAAACCAGTGAAATTTCCAGTTGCTTATTCTTGCCCCTCAGCTAGATTCATGAAATAGTGAATGGCGATTCTCTACAATGTTCCGGTGTTAGCACGATGTCAGTTACCCGCGATCAGAAGACGAAGAAGAGAATGCATGGCTCAAAGGCCACACCGGTAAGTAGGTGCCCCATCTCTGCTTTTGAATGGCATTGCTATCAGACTCTGGCACAATTACTATTTTGTACAGTCAACCTTTCGCTGGCTTACAGGTCCTTTTCCAGACGGTCAGTGGAAGTGGGTCAAGCATGTCCCAAATGCTCTTGTCATCAACGCTGGGAATGCCATGGAATTCTTGTCAGAAGGATTTTACCGGGCTACGATACACAGGTCAGTGATAAGCATATATCCGCTTCGACTTGCATGATGGGCTGTCACTTGTCGGCGTAGAGTTATCCAACCTCCTCCCGACCAACGATCCTACACGCGGCTCGGCGTCTTCTACTTCGACGATAATGTCAAGCTAGTGCCGTTTACCCAAAGTCCAGTTCTCCAAAGCGTCGGGATCGACAAGAGATTCGACGATGTAGAAGTGCCAACCATGGAACAGTGGCGGAAAGGCAGAACCAGTGCTTATGGCCAATCGGAACTCAAGGTTGCGAGCAGTGCAACAAATGTCGAAGAAGAGTACAAACACTGACCCTTCCGTTCAAATCGCCCCCATCATCGCAAAATCAACCTTCCTTGACGAGGCTGCTGAAGGCATACAAACCTAGAGTTCTAGACCAGGGAGTGTCGGTTTCAGCTACCAAAATGTCGGTAAAAGCAGTTTGATCAATTCGCTGAACAAAGTACGTGTCGTTGGCGTGACATCCAGCGCCCCAGACTAACTTTTCTAACAGGTTTGTCACTTTGTGCAGTCGCTGCTTAGCCATGCCATATGAACAGCTGGTGCAGCTGCAGTGGAGTTCAGGGAGCGATACCATCGCCAAACCAGGCGCCTGCAACACAGGCGGCGTTGTGGAAGAAGGTTTGGCAAGATACACTGCCAGCAGTACGCGTCTTATCCTTCTGTTCATTGACACGGCTAAGTTTACGATTCTGCTGCTTACAGACCCTGCCCCTCCTGCAGCTGCTCCCACTGCAGAGCCTGCGTAGCTTCTCCCGCTAACGTGCCTCCCTGTTGACAAGCATCCATTTAATCTCCACCTCAACCTTAAGTTTATCGTGATTACCAGCAGCCAGCGCATGCTATTCTCCTCAGGCTCAAGCGCAGCACAGCCACAGCATGTTCTTATCCTAGCCAACTGCAACAACAGCAGCCGCAACAGCTTTCAACATTGTTCTAGCTAACCTTAGTGGCTGCCCGATATGCGTCTCGTCTAGGCGTCTATGCCCCCATTGGAGTGAGGTTTATCCTTTAACAACAACGAATACGTGCGTGATTTCACTAATTTATAAATTATGCGCATTTAGCTTCATCGCACAGCGCACGCAGCATGACAACACGATCCAAGGGTTACGTACTACTACTAGATTCGTTGGCCGGTTCAACTCATTCGCATTCACCGGCCGCTACTTACGCATTCCCCAGTCCCAATACTAACTATTAATTTCATCATTAGAGACTATTTGACCATACACGACGTGCGCGTCTTTATATTCCTTACGATACTTCTAGCACCCAAAGCGCTTGTCACTTGCTCGCACTGCGAATCCTACCCCAATGGTTCAACAAGAACAATACCAAGTGCACTTTCATAGTTCGCATCGAGATCCAAAAAAAAGCATTCCCTATTGGCCGTCATTGCTCACCGACGGCGAACATGCTTATCACGTCTATCTCTTTCCAGTTTGCTTGTTTACTCGTTGTCGCTCTTGTTCTATGCATCCATGCTTCGTATTCCATTCATGTGTCAACTACAGTTATAGGATTGAATGTGCTAGCAGTCATGTGGAATACAGTAGATGTTGTTTGTCCTTTATACTTTTAGTGACTTGAGTGCCTTGTTTGATCTGACATCGTCAATCCAAATTCGTTCGATACTTGTCTCGCCACGTTCACCACATCATAGACCTGTTAATGAATCGCAGAACGTTAGGAATGGGGCAATAATTGGATTGATAGAACGCAACTACGAATCTGTTAGTATAAAAGCGACTTGTGGAAGTACGAGTAACTCTTGCAAAAACACAGGAACGCGGAGCAGAAGCAATGTGCTAGATGTCGGCAATACCGCTAAAACCGTGATTGGTACCGGCGCCTTGTTTAGGTACTCGATCAATTGCTTCAAGGGGCGGGAATCGGGATTTTCCTCGACGTGAAAGGCCATTATGACCGTCTGGGAAGTTACGGCAGCTGGTAAAGTTGATTCGATTGGGCCAGGATGAAGACAGAATGTGATTGGTAAATCCCATCCTTCACGCAGAACAAACATGGAAGGAAATTGCTCCAGCTCAGAGTCCCGGGGAGTTATATCTTTGATGATGTCGTCACAGGTGAAAGGTTTTCCGATCTCCAGAAGCTTGGTAAAGGCTTCACACCAGTGCTGCGTAAAGGTTCGTCCATCCTTTCCCGAATTACTGATACCCTTGCGTGCAGTAGCAGCCATAAGCTCCACCCTCGCACCCTTGACCTTCCCGCCCCGTCCTGCAATGGCAGCACAACAGGAATCCATCACGAGGAGAACATCCAACCCCAAAGACTTCGAAACCGTATCATTGAGTCCGTCTTTAATATGAGACATATTTATTTCTGGCCCCTTGCCCAGCTCCTGACCGATTTTTGGGGTGATAATGAGGTTGTTGGATGTACTACCGGCGATGGCGTGGCCCGCATAATGGAGGATGAAAAGCTTGCGACTTCCGGCTTCCGATGCTGCTCGGCCAATTTCAGCTTCTAATGGAATAAGTCTTTCTTCATCGGACAGGCTTCGCAGGCATGTTTGTACGTTCGGGAGCTTCGAAAGAGTCTGGATGAAAAGGGAGCTGTCTTCCGCACCACCGGTATCGTCTGATTTCCAGTACATGGAAAAGACGGAAACGTTATCGTAAGAGTCCGAGACCGCGATTTGCATTTGCTCTATCGCTTCGACAATCCTTGTCTCGACATTTTGTGCTGTCGTTCTTTGCAAACCGGCAATAGGAGGAACATTGGACGGTCCATGGGATTTGACATTCTTCTGAGTGGAAGTCTGGGTAGTGTTGTCAACAAGGCCAAAGCAAGCCGTGCCGCCGTTAGAATGTCAAATGTTAGACTTTCGAAAACTTCAGTGTGTTTATCGAACGTAAGCCTTACCTCAGGGGCGTCCACGACTTTCCCCATCCAATGTGACTGTACTTTTTTGATGTTGTACTTAATAGCTGTTATCGTTCAATTGGTCGCTCTTCTCGACATGGCACCTTTTCAACAATTAGTGGGGCTGCTGTATCCATACTTTGAAACACTCTCTTGCCTACCCCCTAGGCCGTCATTTGCTCTTTGTCGGTTCTACACTTTTCTCGTCAACCTATCGATCATCGACCCAACATCAGACACAGTTTCAGCAAAAATATGTAGCACACTCCAACATATTGTGTACCCTCTGTTGCTTAAGCTGAACAGTGTGCAGTACCTTCATGCAAGGCCGTCCACGCTTTGAAAAATACGCAAACCTTTTATTTATGAAACAAGGGCCATAATCTGGAACCATTTTACCTTTGCTATCGGTGTTGGCTGCCCGCGTAGATCCTGTAAAATTCCGGAGACACTGGCAGATTACAAGTACGTTGTTGGTTGTGACTTGTATAGCAAGCGAAGCACTTCGGTGAACAAAATTCTGTTACTCATTTTCACGACGCTCGGTGTGGAAAACCCCTAACAAGTCAGCCACAAAGCCAAGCAGAACTTTATCATCTAAAGATGTCGATACGTTATACATGCGATCCCAGCCAGCAAACGCAGAGCGTTCAGTGAAGCCAGACTAGAGGGTCCGAATTGATGAACCCAATCTGCTTCTTCCTATAGTCATCTGGAATCATGCTCAAATTCTGACTGTTCAACTGCAGCAATGCCTATAAATAACAAGTGAGCATATATAAACACACCAGCTCTTGAGTAGATGAAGGACTTGCCTGGTTTTCGCTGGTGTATAGTTCCCATCTAGGACCTGCCATTCGTTAGCACCCACTGCCCACGTATAATATCTGCAAACGAAAAAACCTACGAGGCGTGCCACGGCCATCATTCGGGTCGAGTGAAGTTGCAAACGAGATCCAATAGTCCATCATAATTGTGCTTAGGTTGGCAGAAGATGGACTCAAAGGCGGGAAGCCCGGAAGGTTGCCAAATACAAACGGAAGCTCAGATGAGTGATACACTGTAGTGTGACTGAGCGAACGACGATCGTGTTTATAAATAATGCTCTCACCCCCTAGAACTGGCGGGCTACTTGTTTGGGGTTCGGTGAAAAGATATCCATACGTTTTAACACCAGCATCACTATATCCCTGCGACCAGAACCGACGTTGTGACTGAAACGCCAAATCACCGACTATCAAGCACATGAGAGATGATCGAGATCGATGGGGAATACGGATTCTACTTACAGATAGCTGCCCATTGCTTGTACACGCCACTAAGTCCAAAGGTATTGTTTCCTGTGTTGTATGGCGATCCGAGGGCTGGGATATCAGGATACAGTTGGAGCAACGTTTGGATGTGAGATTGCAAGGTTTGAGGCGACACGACGGGTGGTGAGTAGTTGGCGGTGATAGCCTGGACGAGTCCATCTTCTGACGTGACTTGCGAAGCTGGCGGTGCTACGAAAAGCGTTCCTGTAAAATGGATGTGAATCGTATTGCGTGAGCACACATACTGCACACTACCTTCATCCAGATTTGTTCCTGCGATAAAAGGCAGCCGAGCGAATTCACCTCTGGGGAAACGCCTTGATGCATAATCGGGGACAACTCCATCCGGACCATCCAGGACTGGTTGTCAAGGAAACAATTCTGGAGATTCGGCAATAGACACAAGTAAGCCTTGTGTGATATCTGAAGAATTCGCAGCTCGCAAACAAGAGAATGTGTTTCCCGTCGTAGCAAGCAATGAACATGACGGAACACCGCGGACGAAATTCTGCCAGTCAAATTCGCGACGCGCAGGACGGAATGTCTCTCCTGTCATTGCATGACCAGATTCGAAAATCTGCATTGTGCTCATGATCAGTACATTAGATGAGCCCAAGAATTGAAAATTTCCCCACCCCTGCTCTTGCCAATCCTTCGATTCGGTAATTCAGGAAAAGGATAGACGTCATTATAGAACCTGCACTTTCTCCGGATGCCGTGACCTATAAGAGTTTGGTCATCTGCTGTTGCTCTGTCGGGTTTTGATGTACCTTTTCATTGTCACCACCGAAAGAGGCTATGTTGTGTTTTACCCATTCCAGAGCAGCAATTTGATCATAAATACCGAAATTTAGGGAATGAAGCTGATTGGCTAATAATTGTGCGCTTCAGAAGAAGATATAATCATTTTTCGTTGCCTACCTTCACTTCCTTGAGGAAACCCTAGAGGACCCAGGCGATAATTGAAGCTCACGAAGATAATAGGTGTTCCCTAAGAATGTTAGCTGCTTCATCATTTTCGCGATCGCGAAACACTAACCCGAGCCATGCTCTGGGCGACGATGCCACTGCCGTTAAAGATTCCAGAAGCTCCAGTCTGAAAGCCACCCCCGTAGCTGTGAAATCCGGTTTATTTGAGAAGAAATTGGAGATTTATAAGAATGAACTGACGTCCAGAACAGCTATTTATGAATGTGATGAGAAGCATGAAGCATGAAAGCGGAACTTGGCTTACAACAGGTAATTTGGAGTCTGGTCCAATACTGGAAGGCCGGAAGATATTGATAGTCAAACAATCTTCTGACATGAATTCCGCAGGGAATGGCGGCTTGAGAAGTTCAAGGCGCATATCTACTTCTTTGTGGAGGACATCTTACTGGTTGAACACATGCATATCCATACGAACTAGCATCAAACTCCTTCACGTCGAGTGTAGTTTTCAAAACTGGAGGCTTTAAACGAAGTTTGCCGACTGGACTTTCTGCGAACGGTATACCTGTAAAATTCAACCTGTTTAAGTCATGATGCAATAACTTCAGCATAGAACATATGCACCACCGAAAAAATCTTGTTGTAAAGATGGTATCTCTTGGCCAGTCACAGTGGTATCGCCAAGCCGTACCTGGGCTGCAAATGACGGGGAAAACTGAACAAGTGCATAGAAAACATAGTACAGTATGCCGCGTTTCATTTGGAAGGATTGAGAGGAACGAGAGGCAAAATGTTTGAGCTATATATGTCGGAGTAACATTGCTGTACCATGATCCTATTTGATTGCGAACGCTGATAATAATCTAGGACCAGAAAGCGGTGAGGCTGTTTTCATTTTCATTTTTCTGTTTTGGGTGGAACAAGGGGCAATGTCGCAGCCGGAAGGCAAGAGAGGCTGTTTTCCAAAACCCTGAGTTTCGAGAGTCGAGACCAAACGAGTCACGACAGTGGTCCTATTAACCAAGCAGCGGTCGGGAAACGGCCTGCCATTCCGGCTATCTGGACAAGGCATCATTAACGTCATTCATCAGGCCGTTTGGCGATGTCAGGACGTGCTCTGTCAACTGTTTTTTTGCATTTTATATTTATTAATAACAAACATCTGTTTCTTCTTTCTTATTTTGTGTTCCTCAAACAAGATTCAAGGGACACACCTGTGGGCCTTTCAGCTTGCTGGAAGCGTTTTTGTTTTTTCCAAAGTTTTGACGAGTAATCTGGAACCATTCCATCTCTGCTGTCGGTGCGACGGACCGCCGACGGTGACTCGTCGGCTGCCAGGGATATAATTCAAGGGATTCTGCTGCAGACCTTGTAAATTTTGGGAGAAACCGAGTCAGTGCTCAGTCATTGACGGTTAATGGTCATGAGTTGACTTTTTGTGACAGCCATCGGTCCAACAAGGTACTTTTTAACTGACGTAATGACTTACGGTCATTTGACCATGACTCTTCGTTTCCGGTCATGGCTGTCCATCACTGACTTAGAGGTCGACCGGCGGCTATAAAGCCTAGAGGTGCAGGGACAACGACACTGAGCTGCAAGTCGAAGCTGAGATTGAATACATAACCTGAACGGTAGGCTGGAAACTTCCATTACCTATGTAAACATCTAGGCAGGGATTCATGCAGTGAGCCAAGACGCACCAATACAAGGGAAAATACGTCGCGGACAACGCCAAATATGAACACGGGTTGGAGCGACAGACACAGTGCTCCGAGTTTGCCGATGACGACTGAACAGGTGGTCAGAACTAGTCCCCGTTCAAACTTCAGCGCTTCAGCGCCAGGTGCGGATACCTATTACTGAGTCAAATCCTTCAATTCCCTGATGTGACGAGCGATGTAGAGGTGCTATGTGATCCGTCTACGTCCAATGGTCTAGAATCCACTCCGATAAGGATTCTGGTTGGCTCGAATAATGCTCGCGAGTCCATTTGCAGTGCGAACATTTTTCTAATGCCCAATTGTTGAAATCATGTGTAGAGTGGGTGAATTCCGAGTGATATATTTATCATGTACGAACAACTAAGAAGGCCTCTGGGATATCAGGGCTGTCATATGGAGAGAGGACCCGGGAAACAGTGAGACTTCCATCTTCGGCAACGTGCACATCATTAGTAACCTAGACAGGTAGGTAAGCAAGTGACTAAGGGGGAGGCCAAAGACTACCTCTTACACGCCATACCCGTGTGTTACAACCAATTTGGACGAGAGTAGGACTGCACTGGTCAACGATAGAAACGATATCTGACGGTATAAAGACTGTTCCAGCGTTGGCTACTGCTTCTAGCGGATAATTGACATGAACATTGCGTAGTTTCTTCCCGCGTGCCAACGCAGGGCCTAAGGAACCCTGTAGTGCAAACATGAGAGGCTTCCATTGAAATGAAGGTGATGCCACATACCAATTGAGTAGGCGGGACGACTATGTACAACTCTTCTAGCTTTACACAACGTTCGCAAATATCTGTGATCACGTCCAACCCGATCCACGTTCTATGGACAGCGAATCGGACAAGTCGATCACCATGGGCTGACACGATAGCTCTACAAAAGTTATCAGTTGCTGGTGTGTTGGCAAACGTATTTAGCGAGTAGATTTGAAACACTTCGAGTGGCGCAGGTGCAAGGAGTACCAGGACATCATCAAACCATGAGCTAAGCGGCTGGCTCTGTTGGCACACAGTAAGAGTGATTGATCGCAAGCGTTTCATGGCCCCTGTAGCCGTCGAGCGTCTCGAAAACTCTGACATGTCCTGGGAGTAGGTCAGACACATAAGGTTTCCTTCAAATGGAGTGGCCACTCACAAAACGGGGCGCGAGACCCTCGAGTCTTAATTCAACTATACCTCGAATGTTGCCTGCGAGAACTGCTAAGATGCCTTGATGTGTGACTCTTGCACACCCGGCAAGATGGAAATCCTCCAGATGATCAAGCGTGGGTCCGAGAGAAATCATTAATTCATCAGTGACAACAGCGGATGCCTGTGTGTTTCATCAGACCAGCCTACGTTTCCCAACGCTAGAATTAACGGGTACCTTGCATATCAGCGTAAGACTTCGGAGTCTCGCACGGTTCAACAATGTCCACGATGGCAGCAGCGACGCAACACTGGCAGTTGGCATGATCAACGATATCCGTTCCAGCCCGACAAACCCAAGCAACAAATTACGATCGTAAAGACCTTCATCATGGCCATTTATTTCCAGCGCCCGCAATTTGCAATTCACCAACGGACGCGCCGTTAGCAACTTTGGCTCAGGCTGGCCTTCGAAGCTGGAACTGCCGCCGCAGAGTAGTGCTTCCAAGATTTCAGACGTGAGCGAACCATCTCGCGTCCATGTACAACAACGGAGGTTGATGCAATTCTTGAGCCCTCGTAGAACATCGACGAAAACAAGCTTAGCCCGTTCGTCCGCAGAAAAAATCAGATTTTTGGCAAAGTCGCGAATCTCTGTATATAAGTCGGTTTCAGGCAATTAAGGGAAGATGAGCACTACAAACCGAGATGATGTACGAGTCTTGCAAGTCGCGGACAGTTGGCGAGAGTTGCAAACAGCTGGACGACCTGAAAGAACTTGTGTCCTTCAAAGCAGCAGAGGATGTGGCGATGGAACGTACTCTGGTCTTGACATCTTTATGCCACGAAAAGACGGTTACTTTATAGTACAGCCTTGGAATGGCGGCATCGTTGAAGATTTTGTTGACGAGGCAGACGTTCGAGAGCCAATTTGGTTTCAGTACGTAAGAGAAAATGTGTGGTAACAGCTCAATTGGAAGG
The DNA here is from genome assembly GCA_000827485.1 of Amanita muscaria Koide BX008. NCBI lineage: Eukaryota > Fungi > Basidiomycota > Agaricomycetes > Agaricales > Amanitaceae > Amanita > Amanita muscaria. The sequence continues at coordinate 210,616 of KN818238.1, read as the reverse complement.
TCAAGAAATTGAGCCATTATGTAGTCATGCGGACGTCAACTCTCCTCATACGCTTTCTGCCACTCATTTACTCTTGCCATAACGCCTGACCACTCTTCCTCAGTTTCAACTCCCCTCACCCAATCGTCTCCAACGCCTAGTTCCTCTATACGACCCCAGCCTCTTCTCAGGTATTGAAGGGAGTAAATCTCTCGACGCCATTCCTCGACAAATTCCTTCCCCTCATCTTCGATAACGCCCTAACAATATCTATTAATTAGTCATGCAATGCTTTCCTTTTTCCGAAGCGTACCTTCTCTTTGAGGTAATCGAGAAGTTCATCTTGGTAGTCGCTGGCCCGTGTGTTATCAGGCAATTTATGTCCTGTGATATAAGGGTCTAGACCTTCGTCTCTCGATTTCTGCTCAAACTCTGCGAGTTCTTGGAGCATTTGGTCTCGAGAGGGCAAAATGCTGGCGTTTCGAATGGCGTGCGCAGCAAATATAGCTTGTGCAGTGTCAGAAGGACAGTTGGCAATATGGCTTGGCAAACCAATAAAAGAGAGCGCTGTCGTAGGATATTGTGTACTCAAGGAGAAGATGTGGCGATGCAGAGGAAAAATATATTTCGTATTGCTTATCAGAGTCGTTGTGGAAGATTCGCTTGAGCGTACGGTGGGTTTGATGAGGAGGCCATTTCCAGCTTCTAGGAATGGTTTCCGTATCTGGTATCCGGTGGCAAGCAACACAGAATCCACGTTGATTTCTGTCTTATCCACGAAAACGGCCGAATCTTTCGTAAAATGTGCTATTGCTGGTTTCTTGATAACGTTGGAAGGAATTGGGCGTTGGTATGTAGCGTTTTCGCTCCTGGTAGATACATAGGTCTATAAATTCCACATCAACATTGAGATGATAATGTTGCAAGCTGTTCTTACGTTAGCAGCGAGTGGTGCGATTAGTGCAGTCTCGTCTTGACCGCTTGCGGAATATCCAACAATGAGCACAGACTTGTTACTGTATTTCTCTGGCCGCCTGAACCATGCAGAGTGGACGATTTCCCGCCCAGTGCTACTTGTAAGCCACTCTTTCTGGCCTGGCCAGGTCGGTATTCTTGGAATATGATTGTTGCCACTTGCAACAACCAAATATCGAAAAGCTTGATGATGCGTCTCGTTCTTGTGGTTGGAGAATGTGATATTCCAAAATCCGTCGTCGGGTGCTCCTATCCAGGATGTAATCAGAACTCGGTGGTTGAATCTGATATACGGTAGCAGGTTATAGTGGTGGGCATAACGGACATGGTATGCCTCGACGTGATGATGGCTGGGGTACAAATGCGTTCCGGCAGGAAAGGGAAAGTTTGGATATGTCATCATTGGGACAGGCGTGTTAGTGTGCAACGCCGGATAAAGCGGTGTTTCTGGCAACACTGGAGGTGGACTAGGATCAGGATCAGGTAACCTAACTCAACTTTTGCGTCAATCCCTGTCAAGAAAGCAAGGAATGCTGAACGCACCAAATTCCACCGACATTTTCTCTTTCTTCGAATAAAGCAATGTCCCATAAATTATGATCTGGAAAGTCTAATAACGTCTTGAGCATCGCCAAACCTGCACTGCCGGCACCAAGTATAGCTATCGAATTCTCATTGACTTGCTCAGGATTTGGGCTTTCGTATACAGCCGGTAGCTGGGTGCCGATGAGTGAAAAGATGAAGTGTCGGACATTGACCATGCCTAGACAATGCCAAGGATAGTGAGCTCATGAGTCATGCTGGAGGTGCAGAATAGATAAGTGTTTTAACAGTCAGAGAGGCAATTTCATACCTGAATGACGTGCTCTTGCGCGAACTAGAATCAGTTAGTAAGCTGCCAATATTAGTACTACAGCCGATTCCGGGGGTTCCACATCCCATTACAGGCAATAGGGGTGTTCGATCCGTTGTGGAATAGGACGGCAAGTTTTTTCGGGAGAAACGATCTCTGCCGTTATAAAGTCCTTGGATAACACGGCAAGGTCTGTAACTGTCTTTATATCACTCGTCGTTATTTCTGGTTACAGCGAACCCTGGTAATGTAGCATCACTCGTCGTTATTTCTGGTTACAGCGAGCTCTGGTAATGTAACATTACTGATGTCATATCATTGCGAAATCACAAGCGATGACTTACTAGATTTCCTCACGCCAAATGCCCTAGAGTTTTCCGTTGATTCGCTTTCAGAGGTTAGGATGTGCTGCTATCTTTTTCACCAATCTCTCCGAGCTCGAGAGCAGACACTCTTGACATGATATTCCTGATGAGGACCACTTATAATTTGACTGGTGTTAATTGTTGGATTTGGTGGTCGCAAACAATCAAAGTAAATGCTGAGAGACACACACGTCGACAAATGTAGTTTAACATACCTTACACTGCCAACTAGCTCCAATTGTGGGCGTTTAGCGCAGTGGTAGCGCGTATGCTTTGCAAGGCACTGTACTTCTGCAGATCCAAATATTTGTATAAGGTCCAGGGTTCAATCCCCTGAACGTCCAACCTTTTTTTCGAGTTCCAACAGGAACTGAATCCTATGAAAATTAAAGAAACAGGTATGTTCAAACGATGAGCCAATGCCGCAACTGATTCTGGCGTGAATTCTCCTTATACAGACCTACAGGGCCGTTGAGCAAATTTGCTAGGATGAGATAGTCATACCAAAGTCAATTGTAATCCCATGGAAAACTTCGTCCAAAACTACAGTGAGTAATTCTGTTCAGCAACGAGCGGATGCTTAATCCCCTACCTCTTGCATTTGCTTCCAATTCCGATGGCACCCCTTCTTCATTCCCGTAGAAATGGGCGATTTCTCTTCATACTTTTGCACGTAAGACACCATTTGAAACAGATAATTGGTCTAACACGCGGAGGAGCGTCAGCCATCTTCGCTGCAACATGTCATATTGGCTCACATCACTGGTCTTTGTCAAAATGCAAGAGGTTGCATCTGTAGGCGCTTCATCAAAGTGACGAGCTTTGATCCCGTTCCTGGGTCAAACTCTTTTCATGCATAGCAGGGAACTGATCGTATAGCCAGTAATACCGAAGTATCCGGACCTTGTTCTGTGTCGTGAAGAAGAAAACAGGGATGCCAACAGAAAGCAAAGAAATAACTAGAACGAAGTGTTAAACAGCTCCTGAAGTACATAAGATGCAACACCCACCTCGCGGCTCTGCAGTCTAATGTAATGTTCCCCGAAATGACAGGAGGAAGTATGGCCAAAGTTAAGAATATTGATCTAAGGCGCGTCTCGGTTTTCCTTAGCAATCGACCGCGGTTGAACGTGTTGAACTTCAAAAGAAGCAAAGATATAGGAAATAAAGACATGACGGTGAACCAAACGAGCGAAAACCTAATAATAATGATTTCAAGTTTTGGCCAGAAACAACGTATACATACATTTGGCTAACCACATCTAAACGTGCTGATGCGCTGGCATAGATTGCTCTACAGAAGACGGCAAATGAAATAGTGGATATGTAAGGAGCACCCGACCTCAAGAACGCTTCCGTGAGCACACGATCTCGGACCAATTGGGCGAAAAGCTCGCAAGCGCTGAGAATTCCTAGTTCAGTCAGAACTGGGGACATATCACATGTGGAGCTCGTTATACCTGTAAGTATGCCGCCAACTGGCATTACATCCACAACCACACCTATACCCATCGACCAGAAGACTGGTAAACTATGGTAGAGTGATCAAGATAGCCAACTTCTGCGAGGACACTTAGAACATTGGCACCACCTTGGATCTTCTCGAGAGGGACTAAAGCTAGTATCAAGAGCATGAGAAAAGCGTTCAGGAAAATCGTTGGGAGGTGCAAATTCCGCATAACAAGCGGGAATTTTCTAGGCTTGATACGAGCAATGTAAGACGGAACGCCTATTTTCCAAGTTTGAACGATGTTAGAGCATATCAGCAATGAATGGAAGCATACATTCAAACACCCGTGAGTCTCAACATACCCAAGCAGATACCGTAGTAAATCTGCTTGAGAATAACCGCGCCCTGTATCCAGTTACTCTTTAACTGATCAATACCCATTCTTCTCCATTTCACTGAGGCTGCAAGTATCAAAACCACCATCTTTCCCATCTGTTTCGTAATTATCAGCGGTTCCCCATGCAAAAGGCCAAGATTCAATCTTACGTGTATGCATAAGATTGTCAGTGCGACTCTAGAACTTTCCTCAACGCCAGAGGCATACGATCAGGATCAACAAAAATACCGCTATTAGCCATGATGGGAATGGTAAGTATTGGACCCCTCCCGCAAGAAATGCTGCAGAGAAACGACTGCTGTGGATGCGAAATCGAGCAACAGCAAAGAGGCGCCGATTATAGCTATCGATTTGGCGAACGTATTGAGTCTGAGCAGGTTCTCCGAATCAGTTCGGTGTCTGAGGAAACTTGTAACAAAGGATACTTACCTGCAGAAATGTATGGTGCACCACTCATAGGGAGTGCAGATCCCAACTCTTCCATAATGGGACGCCATATAAAAAGGACGAGGGTCGCCGTAAGCAGAGAAATTGGCGAACTCATTTCATTTACTGAGTAATTGGATGCAAAAGAGTTGTACGGACTTACTAGACGCCTCTAACTCCCAATACAACAGGAAATGCATAAAAGACGCTACCGAAAACCGGCGTTACCAATGCAGACGTCAGAAATTGACCGAGAATCTTCTCATTCCGTTTTTCCGCGATCTTGGCCGCCCCGATTTCGTAATCGCCTCTGGTGAGACTGATTTTGTAGGACGAGCCCCATCCAGCAAACTCGAATGCGTTAGAAAGATTTGTAAAACGTGAAGGAATGGTCTTGTCAGTCGGAAGTCTTGCAGTCGAAGGATGACAGTAAAATGAAGCTCTTCAGTAGGGACAGGCAGAGACATGGTTTGCATTGCAGTTGGGACTAGGCTTGATGCTCTCAGTAGTCGTTTCAAACGCGCTTTCTACAGGAGAAAGCGTAAGCATCGATTTACTCAGACAATTGCCAATGAAAATTGACGTACGTGAATCCGCAAGCTTAGTAGAGGTGGTAGTTCCAGTGGTATACCACCTTGCGCGACAGGATCGCCTGACTTTGACGATGAAGAGCCAACGGTCTTCTGCGTCATCAGGACCTATGAGTGAAGATGGATTTCATAGTGCTTTTATACACAATCATTGCCTTCAAAGGGTCGCAAAAGCATTCTCGGCTTCTGAAAGGTGGCTTTGGATGGGGACGGCCGTTATTGAGCGCTTCTAAGGACTTAGGAGTGAAGAACACGAGAGGCCTTCAACAAAAGCATTATCGGGGCCATTATTGCCTCTGACGCGACGACGCTTCGAGGTTTCAAACTCAGATCAAGTCAGCGCAAGTCATGGCTTACGTTCAGGTAGAAGAAGACGATGTGAGTATATCGTCCTGGACGGTTCATTGCATGCTCATTATACGTTGTTTAGCACTTAGAGGAGGGACCTGAAGGTCTTCAATTCAAATGCAAGTTCATCAAGTAATCCCTGATATTCGCTAACGAGCGGCGCGTGTTTAGCTTTTCTTGGTACAAGTGATAACCCTTCAAATGGGAATAGAAGCGCTGGCGTTGGGAATGCAGACAGAGGTGCGTAAAGGAAATGCTATCGTCCGCCTGATTGCAAATCCTGCCTAGGTTACCTGCAGGAACAGAAAAGTAAAAGTTTCTGGACCGTGGAGTACTATCAGTCATATTTCGATGTCGATACCCAGACCGTAAGCTTCCTTTGCACTCTTCCAAGATCCTTGTCGAATTTTTGTTTTACAGGTTCTCAAACGATGTTACTCTACCTTGTTTCCCCATGTAGCCCGCGCCTATATCTCGACGCACCTCAATCCTCCCGACCTATATGGCCCATTTTGGACACTGACAACGCTTATATTCACCCTTTTTCTATCTTCCTCTCTCGCAGCATCCATCTCTTCATACCTTTCTGGACCAGAAGCCAAATACAGCTACAACTTCCAGCTGCTATCAATTGCGGTATCTCTGGTTTACGCCTATGGCCTTGGACTGCCTGTTTTGCTTTGGATAACGTTACGCTACCTCGGTGTTGGCGAGTGGAGTATCATCGAAGCGATAGCAGTTTGGGGATATGGCCAATTTGTTTGGATCCCTGTCTCAGTATGCGCTAGTCTTCGCGCGCACACTACGTCCGATTTTCACATTGCTTTAGGTCCTATGCGTCATCCCTGTCCCGCTAGTTCGTTGGGGTCTCGTTGGAGTTGCCCTCGGTTTATCCGGTTGGTTCCTGGTTGCAAATATATACCCAGTTCTAGCATCGGTGAGTACCTTCACGTCGTCACGCCTTCATTTGGAAGCTAACCATTGCCAGGCGGAAGCAAAGGCTACCCGCTTACTGATAATCATTCTTGTCCTTCTTCACTTTGCACTGGCTCTCACATTTAAATTGCTCTTCTTCAGCTACTATGTGATAGAGAAGATTGGAGTTGATATTCCTCTACCAGGCACACCGGAACACCACGACTCGACTAGCACGATGTTGTTTAGGTAGTCCGTTCCTTAGGAAGACGAGGATTGTGCGCCCTATCCGTGCATACTGTAGTGACTTGTAATTTACCAAAAAAGAACTGCACAACACTGTCACACGTGATAAGATTCCAAAACTTTTAAGAATAAGGGCAAGTTTTTGTTGAGATGGCTTCAACTTTATTACCACCTGGAACCGCACCCATAAAACCCGAGTAAGTGTAAAAGGATCGTGCATCTTCGAAAGCTTACATCTGCACTGAAGATTCTTGGTTTCCTCGAGCGCAACGCTACCGGCGCCAGATGACGATATTGCAGAGGACTCGACTAGCCACTACCACGGGCATACTCACCCTGAAAACGGAGATGGCCGTACGGAACCAAGGAGCCGCAAAAGGTTGACAAAAGACGAGAGAAAATCCCAGCGCGGCGCCAACAAAGGCCGAAAGTTTGGAAAAGTACGCGATGAGCTGGACTTGTGCTGGAAAATTGCCAATGGAACTGTCTGCGAGTTTGGCTCCGGGTGAGTCAGAGGGTGCTTTAATCACAACATACCCCATTGACGGAACCTAGGTGCCGTTTTACACATGACATTCCTCAATATCTCGCTGCAAAACTCGCGGACATTCATATCCGAGACCCGAGGGAAATAATGGACACGGCTCCATTTATTATGGATGTATCTTCAGTAGCAACGGAAGAACTCAAGGGTCATTCTGATGTCAAATGTCCAATTTACGAGGAGACGGGCGAATGCCGGTATTCCAATTTCCAACTTTGGCTGTTTCATTCTCTGACATAGTTGTAAGTTTCGGGTTCAAGTGCCGCTTTCTGAGCGGGCATGCCTCTACAGACGAAAGCAGAAATCTTTGTCTTCGCGTTGACGAGGAAAAGAAAGCGCGATCAGCCGTGTCATCCCATGAAGTCAACTTTATTGATAATGATGTGCTAAAGCTGCTGCGAACGAAGAAAGTGTGCGACTTTCACTTGTGCCATCACCAGCGTATCTCACCAATCGGTGAAGTATCCTACGCCGATCGCTGATGCATATCTGCACGCGGTTCAAGCAGATCCAGATTCGAAATCTGAACACAGAGTCAAAGAAAGCACCGTTGTTGTCGCTGAACCTGAACAGGATGAAATTGTTGCAGAAGAAACCGCTTTGACTGCCGAGGAATTAATTCAGGCACGAACCGGAGAGTCACTAATTGACGGACAAACAGACGGTCCTGATGTTCCCATGTATTCCTCCGAGAAGAAACGCTTGCACTGGGCCGGAAAAACCTGTGAATATTGTTGAATGGATGTATCAACTCTACTGACTTTGAAATTAGACCTCGCGCCCCTTACAACTGTTGGCAATTTGGTGAGGTGACACACTTTCGAAGTCAGTACTTGCCATTAGAACTTATTTTTGAAGCCGTTCCGTCGCCTCTGTGTGGATTTCGGCGCCGATATTACCTGCGGAGAGAGTAAGTCGTCGTTGTACCCGAGCCTGTCGCACCTTGAATCGCGTGCCTAGTGGGCCTAGCAAATTCGTTTCTTTCTGGTTCCAAAGAAGAATGGTCTCTAGTACGGCGACATCCTTCAGAGCGCATTTTTGGGGTACAGGTTGCAGGCAATAAACCTGGGAACCTTGTCCCAATGGCAGAGGTACTGTCGAAGGAAATTGGATCCGACATCGATTTTGTGGACGTGAACTGTGGTTGTCCCATTGATCTCGTGTTCAAAACGGGCAGCGGGTCTGCTCGTAGGTCGCGTATCCTTTTGTGGATGCTCCACCGCTAATCTAGAATCTAGTACTTGATGCACCCGGGAAACTGGGGAAGATACTTGCTGGCATGAACAAGGCCCTTGGTGAAATTCCCGTTACTGTCAAATTAAGGACAGGTGTCAAGGATGGTCGCAATACTGCCCACAAATTGATGCCTCGACTATCCACCGATTTTGGCGCTGGTTGCATCACCGTGAGGGTCTATTAGTTTCATTACATTCCGCCATAAACATCCTTTCATAGCTCCACGGCCGGACTCGCCAACAACGATATACCAGACTCGCAGACTGGGATTATATCAAGGAATGCGTGGAAGCTGTCAAAGCTGCTGAAAAAGATCAGGATCGTAAGTATCTTCAGTATATGCGAATGATCTTATCGGTTCATGGTACCTCAAGTACCTCCTGTGCCGATTTTCGGCGGAGGCGACTGCTTCTCATCTGAAGATTACTGGACACGCGTCGAAAGCACAGGTGTCGATGGAATTATGGTCGGACGGGGTGCTCTTATCAAGCCTTGGCTATTCACAGAGATCAAAGAACATAGAGAATGGGACATCGATGCTCGTGAAAGGCTGGATATCATACGCAAGGTTTGCCACGAATTTACCAATCTCTGGTGGTTTGATTGATCATCTGTCTCAGTACGCCGAATATGGCCTCAAGTAAGTCCCCGCTCCCGCAGCATCAACATCCCACTCAACTGCCTTAGTCACTTTGGATCAGACACTGCAGGAGTCAACACTACTCGACGCTATCTGTGTGAAGCGCTGTCATTTCAGTATAGATACGTGCCAATTGGACTGCTCGAGAGGTTACCTGCTCGCATCAATGAACGTGCTCCTGCGTTCCGTGGTCGCAGTGATCTAGGTAACTGCTTATTGTACTAGGCTTTCTCCCGGAGTTGATTTTCTGTTGTCACAGAAACGCTTCTTGCGAGCCCAAACAGCAATGATTGGGTTAAAATATCAGAGTGGTTCCTAGGACCCGTTCCAGAAGGATGGATCTTTACTCCAAAGCATAAAAGTAATGCATACGACACGGAAAGTCAAGGATGATAGCGATATTAGTGGCATTATGTAGACAAATAGCCTTTGCCATGTAGCATATCGACGAGGGTGTCCAGGACCTCGAGATTTATAGTAGTTAATGTTGTCTCTTGACATGAATCTTTACTGGTGACGTGTCAAAGCGAACCCATCCGGACTCAAGTGTTTCGACCGTCACTAGCACTCCTTCCAGAGTTTGCAAAACACAGCCACTTCAATGTTCTCCAATCCTCAAGTAATACTACTAACTGCGCGTGGACTAGACTCATTTAGGACTTGAATGTCAGGCTTTTAGCGCTTGGATTGGAAATACCCGAAGATACTTTTAGAACATATGGCAAGTCAGACCAGTGCTGAGTGAAAATTTCAGTTGCTTATTCTTGCCCCGTCGGCTAGATCCATGAGGTAGTGAATGGTGATATTCTCCACAATGTCTAGATGTTAACATGATCTCAGTTACCCGCGATCAGAGGACGAAGAAGTGAAGACGGTGAATGTATGGCTCACCGGTAAGTAGTGATTCGCTTTTGAATGACATGTGTACCAGACTTTGGCACAATTACTATCTTGTACAGTCAACCTGTCGCTGGCTTATAGATCCCT
>KN818238.1:172757-200565 GCA_000827485.1 Amanita muscaria Koide BX008 | reverse complement strand
AAGCTGATGGTGGAAGAGGTAAAGCGGTTCGCCACGGAATCACGCGTGTCACGCGCGGAAACGAGCTACTGATAGAAGACCCATTTTTGACTGGGGGTAAGTAGTGATTCGCTTTTGAATGACATGTGTACCAGACTTTGGCACAATTACTATCTTGTACAGTCAACCTGTCGCTGGCTTATAGATCCCTTCTCAAGACGGTCAGTGGATCCAACCTCCTCCCGACCAACGATCCTACATGCGGCTCGGCGTCTTCTACTTCTGCATGTGCAACGATAATGTCAAACTAGTGCCATTTTCCCGAAGTCCAGTTCTCCAAAGCGTCGGGATCAACAAGAGATTCGACGATGTAGACGCGCCAACCATGGAACAGTGGCGGAAACGCAGAACAGTGCTTATGACCAAGGTTGTGAGCAGTGCAACAAATGTCGAAGAAGAGTACATTAATGGTGTAAGTACTAATAAAGCACTTCAACTAACGTGTGTACTGCTTATGAATCGACAAAATTTAGCTATTGGTAGCACGAAATTATGGTACAAAGTATGAAGAGCGGGACCATTTACGAGCAAGCGATGAAAGCACATATTTACAACAAGAATATCCTAGTGCCACTAATGGCGTTTAAATCACCCCCTATCTGCTCGTGAGACTCATCGATTGGAGGGGCTAGATGAGACCTCGCAAGCAATCTACGCGTGTATCGCTTTCACGTGCTTTTCCTTCTATTCGACCATGCCCACTATAATCGACCTTTTCTGTTTGATTTTCGGTAACGATTCCAAAAATCTCTTTCCTGTCAAAATTGAGGCTACCAAGACTGTCGCGGCTCTTAAGGTAGCCATCAAGGAAGAGCGGAAGCCACACTTCGACAACATCAAAGCCGAGAAACTTGAACTATTCAAGGTTTCTATCCCTTTCGACCCCTGTTTTAATGAGAAGGTAAACAACCTCGATTTACATGACGCAGTCTCACTGTCAGGTTGGATGAAATTGTCCTCGCAGTTTTCGGACCAATTTGCTGTGAATGTGGCTGAGGATTGCCTTCACGTCGTCGTTCGCGGTGAGTATCATTGTCTCCACTCTTGCTCACTATTCAATGTTATTTAAACAGTTCCCATCGACCCTTCTGCACTTGTTAGGCTCAACTGCTACGTGCACTGCTCCTACCCTTTCGATCCCAGCCGCATCGTCGGTGTTCAGATTCCTTACGGACAAACCGTCAAAGATCTTATGAAAGCCATTAAATTAGAAATGCTGGAAAATTTCCAATACACCGAGGCTTGTACCCTTAAATTATGGGAAGTTTCTCTCCTGGTTGAAGACGACTGTCAGGAGAATTTCGATATGCCAAATGGAAACTTGCTGTTACCCGCAAAGAAACTACTGGAAGTCTTCTCCGATCCCCCTGACCCGCAATGCATACATATAATTGCGAAAGTGGTGGCTGTTGGTAATTGTAAGCAATTGACTCCTACCTCTCAGAACTTTTCTCCAGTCCACTTCTTCCAAACAGACTCATTAGCTCAGCTATCTAGAGGAGCTACTCCCACTGCCGCAGAAGATATGACAACACTTCGTACTAAGTTCCTCCATGAATCTCGCCCCATGGCGCCTTCGACTGCTGGAGAGCCGAACGGATTCTCGAAGCGACAGGAAAACCTAGATCAAATGATTTATTGTAATCGGCCTCGGGATGCCTTTGCACCCATACCCGTGACGCTGCTTCATCCTATCTTTGGCCAATTTATCGATGATTGCGAGAAGTACAAGCCCATGGAGAAAGATAACGCATTTGTCCTTGAATTATTAACAGTGATGTCGAAATTTTATCCGGACGAGGCCGAACGAGCGGATAGTGTTCGACAATTGTTCACAGAGAAGTACGACATCGATTTCGTGCAAACCGTGATAGAGGGGATAGCTTACTCGACAGATGGCGATATAGGCCGTACAAACTGTCGAAATTTGCGCTTCGCTATCATTGATTTCAAAAATGATGTTGGATCCAAAGGAGCCGAACCGCTCCTCCAGTCCATCCATTATTACCTTGAATCGAATAGGAGACGAGCTCCTGAGATGCCGAGTTCAGTGCTTCCATGCATGATTATCATGATCTTCGGTTTGGATTATTCTCCCTCGTCCTAAATTGTTACTGCAGGACCATATATGTGCTTTGTAGGCGCAGCATGGATGGATCGGCCAGTTTCTCAAGTGCTTTCATCCATCATACCATTCTATTTCGACTTTTCCGACACCAGACTGAGGGCCATGGCTGCCCGTCATCTCGGCGCCTTTAAGAAGGCGATCCGTTCTCTGCAAGATTACTATCATAATGACCTCTCAGTGACGAACCCGCCAGTTCCACTATCAAACCCAACATCGATTCCTAGTGACATTTTTCCGTACCGGAAGCACTTCACCTCGCTTGTGGACTCGTCCGAGCACCACTTTGAGTACGTGAAGCAGCATGAACACCATCGACTGTTTTTCTTTGGCAAGCTATCTGATGGCCGTGGCATATGCATCAAGTTTACGCACGATTATTCACCGGCGGTGCACTCCCTTTGCGCATCGAAGGGTTTTGCACTAAAACTTTTAGGATTTGAAGAGCTACCTGGAGGCTGGTGGATGGTGGTGATGGAACATATTGATGAGAACTATGTGCAGTTCCATGACCTTGAATCACATCACAGATCCTCGGTTCTGGAATATCTCAAGCAGTTTTTGACTTTTCTCCATGCCAACGGTTTCGTGCACGGTGACGTTCGTGATACCAACATCATGGTTCCAAGGAGTGGTGAGCTTCATTTTTTCCTGATAGATTTCGATTGGGCAGGAAGAATCGGAGAGGTGCGATACCCAATGAACGTAAATCGTAAAGGAATCTGGCGTCCGGACGGGGCACGTGATGGAGACTTGATCACTGCTGAGCATGATGACGAAATGCTACAACATTTGCATTGATACATATGGACACAACTGTAGAACCTGTCCTAAGTATTCCCAATTGAACTCCAATTGGTTAACTTAGTCTGAATAATAACACCTCACACAGCAAGACAGAAGACGCGGGACTGAAGGATATTTGTGACCGACGGAAGCCAGCTGCTGCGGACCCGTATTCTCTTTTGCTGCCCCTTTCAATTTCTCTCTCGTCCAGCCCTCTTCTCCTTGCTATTCTCAACTCGATTACAGAATCTACACGTGCCTCACTACTATGTGGTTTCAAAACGCGCGAACACCCGATTAAACGATTACTAAACTACCAAGACGCAGCAGTTCCCGCTTGCTGATCATCCGAAGACCCCTCCCCCAACCTCGCTCAAGCGCAGAGCACTGAAGTGAAGCTTTTGCAATTGCCGGGTTGTTCCTCCCTGCAGGGGCTCCTGTTGCATCGACTCGTTTATCTCAGTATAGACTCGGTTTCAACCGTGGCTATACTTCTTGATCAGGTGAGTTGCAACTTTACTCTTGCGCATCGTTGGTCAAGGCCACTAGACGGACAGAATATTTGACATCGCTGATATGCCATTTGCTGGGGTGAGCGATGAGGAGAAGAAGTTGTACGAGGGACAACTGAAAGTGACTCGACGGGTTCATATCAAGGTTGTAAACCTAAGCGATACGCAGGCTCTGCAGTGGGAGCAGCTGCAGGAGGGGCAAGGTCCGTAAGCAGCAGAATCATAAACTTAGCCGTGTCGAGGACCAGAAGGATGAAACACGTACTGCTGGCTACTGTGTCTTGCCGCCGTCTATGTTGCAGGCGCCTGGTTTGGCGATGATGTCACTCCCTGGACTTCATTGCAGCTGCACGGCCTGCACCAACTGTACTTATCTCTTTCATATGGCTAAGCAGCGACTGCACAAACCTGTTAGAAAAGAGTCTGGGGCGTTGGATGTACACTAACGACACGTTGTACTTTGTTCAGGGAATTGATCAAACTGCTTTTACCGACGTTTGGCCCGGGGTAGCCGACAACCCCAACGGTGACACTCCTGGTCTAGAACTCGAACTCTAGGTTTGTATGCCTTCAGAAGCCTCATCAAGGAAGGTGCAGTCGATGATAAGATGTTAGATCGTTGATTTTGCGATGATGGGGTGATTTGAACGGAAGGGTCAGTGTTGCTAGGTGTTGAGGAATAAAAACTACCGCATATATTGACCATTAGTGGCACTAGGAGAATCTTGTTGTAAATGTGCTTTCTCGAACACCTTGTACCATAACATTTACTGCTATAAATCTCGAGTTACCTCCGTCGATGCTACATTACAAAGGTTTGAATCGTGTAGCAAAAGTGCAGCTGTGCAGCCAAGAAGCAAACCCAGTAGCTTCTCGTGCCTCCCTGTTCACAAGCATTCATTTAATCTCAACCTCAACCTTAAGTTTTTCGTGATTACTAACCAGCGCATGCCTAACCTCAGGCCTCAGGCTCGAACGCAAGCCGCAGCACGTTCTCATCCAACAATATCCTAGCCAACTGCAACAATAGCAGCCGCAACAGCTTTCAACATTGTTCTAGCTAAACTGAATGATTGCGCGATCATCTAGTACCCATTTGGAGTGAGTTTTATCCTTTAACAACAACGAATACGTGCAAATGAAAAGTGTTCAACTGCAAAAAGTGTTCAACTGCAAAAAGGTCTTATTTGTGATTGAACTTGCACATTTTAATCTGACATCGTCAATCCAAATTCCTTCGATATCTCGCCACGCTTACCACATCATAGACCTGTTAATGAGTCGCAGAACGTTAGGAACGGGGCAATGATTGGACTGATACGAACGCAACTAAGAATTTGCTAGTTTAAAAGTGACTCTTGGAATTGTGAGCAACTCTTCCAAAAACACAGGAACGCGGAGTAGAAGCAATGTACCAGATGTCGGGGAATTGGGATTTTCCTCGACCGTTCGGGAAGCCACAGCAGCTGGTAAAGTTGATTCGTTTAGGCCAGGATGACGACGAAATGTGATTGATAAATCACATCCTTCACGCAGAACAAACGCGGAAGGAAATTGCTCTAGCTTAGAGTGGAGAGTTATAGCATCGACGATGTCGCCACAGGTGAAAGGTTTTCCGATCTCCAGAAGCTGAGTAAAGGCTTCACACCAGTGCTGTGTGAAAGTCCGTCCATCCTTTCTTGAATGAAAGTTACATCAGATGTCAACAAGGCTAAATACTTACATGCGCGGCATTCACCGATTTCTGATCGAGCATAGGCTCAAGGGCGTCCACGACGTTCCCTATGCAATGTTCTGCTCTGCACGTTGTGGTGAATAGAACATGTCTTTTTCTCAGAGTTGTTATCATAGGTCGGCCTTGCAAGATCGTTGACATGTCTACCTCCAAGATGGAAAACATGGTCACGCCAAAGTCCACTTTGTCGGCATCGATGTAAGCTGTTGTTTGAACTATTAGCGCACATAAGTCTGACATCGAACAAGATTTTCACTCCGTGAGGTTTATTACATTCCGCCATAAACTTCATAGCTCCACGACCGGACTCCCCAACAACGATATACCAGACTCGCAGACTTGGATTATATCAAGGAATGCGTGGAAGCTGTCAGAGCTGCTGAAAAAGATCGGGATCGTAAGTATCTTCAGTACATGCGAATGATCTTATCGGTTCATGGTACCTCAAGTACCTCCTGTGCCGATTTTCGGCGGAGGCGACTGCTTCTCATCTGAGGATTACTGCACACGCGTCGAAAGCACAGGTGTCGATGGGGACGGGGTGCTTTTATCAAGCCTTGGATATTCACAGAGATCAAAGAACATAGAGAATGGGACATCAGTGCTCGCGAAAGGCTGGATATTATACGCAAGGTTTGTCACGAATTTACCAATCTCTGGTGGTTTGATTGATCATCTGCCTCAGTACGCCGAATATGGCCTCAAGTAAGTCCCCGCTCCTGCAGCATCAACATCCCACTCAACTGCCTTAGTCACTTTGGATCGGACACTGCAGGAGTCAACACTACTCGACGCTATCGGTGTGGAGCGCTGTCATTTCAGTACAGATACGTGCCAATTGGACTGCTCGAGAGGTTACCTGCTCCCATCAATGAACGTGCTCCTCCGTGGTCGCAGTGATCTAGGTAACTGCTTATTGTACTGATTCTCTATTGCTTCTTGCGAGTCCAAACAGCAATGATTGGGTTAAAATAAAATATCGGAGTCCCACCAAAAAATAAAATAAAATAAAATATCGGTTACTAGGACTCGCTCCAGAAGGATGGATATTTACTCCAAAACATAAAAGTAATGCATACGACACGGAAAGTCAAAGATGATAGCGATCTTAGTGGCATTCCGTAGACAGATAGCCTTGGGATGTATCAGACGCGATTATTTAATTGGCCGTGTCACAATGGCATACCCTATTCCTCAGTGCGACGACCGTCTAACCGATCGTCCTTTCAAGACCGCAACAACCTTAGAAACCCTCTCATTTGGTTCGAACGATGCAACTGTCAGCTGAAGAACAGGCCGAGCAGGCCAACGCCCATATTTTGGCGGCAATGATGGGCGGCAACCTTGAGGAGGATATGGAGATTGCCCGTAAAGTTCTGCGAAAGCACAACGGAAACATAGAAAAGGCTGCAGACGCTATACTACAAGGAGACAAGGGAGAAGATTTATGGCAATCCTTCAGTGCGCAGAACACCGGCGGCCGCACCAATTCACCAGCTCAGATTCCTCCGGCCCCATCTTCTCGAGTGATTGACCTCACGGCCGATGATGATGAGATGAGTCGCGCCCTCCAGCTTTCGATGGAAACCCCACAGAACCAGGTGAGGTTCGGGCCTTCCGACAGAGCACCAGATCCTGCATGGCAGATGGTGTCGTCAAATGTACGTTACACTAGCATAATCCCACTCTTGCTCTTAGTCCAATAGTCCTTACAGTTGAACGTGGAATCAGCAGGACAAGAAGATCAGCATCTGAAGGAGGCTATCCAAGCGAGCCTCAAAGATTTTCCACCTGAAGAACCAGACGTTCTTCCATTTGAAGACACGATACGCGAAGGGGGTCGGTGAGCTACAATTATCTAATGTCGGGAGTGTCAACAACATTCTTGAATATCAAGCCCTGTTGCCTTGCGCGCAGAAGCTCCTGAACTTGCCTACGCAGCTTTGGTCCGGTACTTACGACTTTGACGTTGTTCCTAGCGACTTATACGGTTATCTAGGCTTTCCATGCGTTATTCCACGTTCCCCAAGTTCGGGAACACGTAGCGATGATGCCACTACCTTCTGTAGAACTTGATGCAGCCAACGAAGTCAACGACTCCTACAGTGCGTCACCGTTTCTTCATTGCTTCCAGATTTTTCACTTTTCACGCCTTAAATACCTAGCGAGAGCGTTGGTGAATATCGTGGAATACTTCTCCAATCTGGATCTTGCTCAGCTCTCCGCCATAGTGGACAAGGATCTTCTGACATCCCTTCAGGCTCAGCCAATAGACAGATCTATGGCCCGAGTTACCGATGCTACTGCAGGTATTCAATTCCGTTGTTTATTGGTTTTAAGACTTAGTCCCCGAACAGAATTCCTACGAAGCTTGGCCGGCCTGATATCGAGACATCTTAACGATCACAAAGAAGAAAATGAAACAGTGTACATCTTCCCCTTTTATTTCATCCTTATATACTGATTGACCTTGTAGTTCCCGCTTGTTTTATTTCCGTCACACTACTGTCGAGTATCGACCGAACATTCCACGGAAATTCAAGCGAACTTCCCCAGATGACGGTTTCGTCGTTCTTGTTGACGTTGGGGTGGAAAATATACCAAATGACCTTATCGGTACATTATCTGCAAACCTTTCACGATATTCGGACTCGGCCTCATCACATGATGTCATAATCGAGCCATCCGATGTTTTGGCCTTTCAGCTCGTCTACAGGCGTCAATCCAGTTCACGTTCCAACGTTGATCCATTTATTTATCCAAAGACACTTTTCCTCGATCGCTTCCTGTTGAGTAACGTGGAATTAGCGAATCAGAAAAGACGTCAAGAAAAAGACATGAATGCCGAGATAGTGAACCTGACAACGCAGAAGGAGACTTTGACCCGATACAATGTATGTATTCCTCCAACCCTTGCTTCTTTTGTTTCATGAAGACTCTCAGAACAGGGACACTCTAGCAGATTTGCGAACAACACTGTATTACTACGAGCACGTAGCTTCTTCGGCGGATCCTGAGCGCGAACGACAAATTGGAGAAACTATTACAAAACTTCGGTCTGCTTTGGCGGCCATCACTGATCAGTTGAATGGTGAATCAGTCAATGCAGCTTGCACGTTGCCCACATACTGAGTTGTCTTGATATAGCCATTGATCGATGCATTGAACAACTACGGTCAGAAGTGACTATCTTATTTGACTGTCCCGAGCTTCAACATTATAGAGTGAGTTGTCCCCTAGTTATCTCGCTCGGGCTCATATGTGCAGTATGACCTTCGTGCCGTCCTCGTTCATACGGGTCTGCCAGGGAGAAAGCAAATATATTCATATGTCCAGGATGTTGATGGGATCTGGTGGAAAACTGTTGACTTTACGGTAACCGAGGTAAGCGATGCCTTGCAGGGTTAGATGAACGACGTTGAACGATCGAAGGTGACCGAAGAAATGGTTCTAACGGATCCAAATGGGCTGCACTTGGGTGCAGGCCCTTACTTGTTGCTGTATAGCAGATCCATGCCGCAAGAGCGAATCAAGTGGCTCATGCCTTGGCCATCAGAATTTTTGGTATGTTGTCTGAAACCCTTCGATCAGGCCTGTATTGACGCTTTGTGACGCAGGAAAGCGTTGAACAAAGTAACAAAACCTTCCTCGATATGGTTCCCCCGGAATTAGCAGCGAAAGTGAAGACCTCGCCACCTATATCTGCCCCCGAGTCGACGGAGTCATTAAATACCTCGTAGAGATCTGTAGTAGACGAGGGATTCTTGTACTTTGAGAGTTGTATCAGTACTTCGACTCGAGGTTCAGAACCGGATATATTCCCACCGTGTTGCAACCATGGTCTCTGCCAATAATCTGTGTCTGGATGTGCTTGACCTCATTTTTAGCAATCTGTTCGCGTATGACCTTTGTGCTGTATCCCTCGTCAGCCATTCTTTCTTCGATGCAGCAATTCCGCATCTATATCACACGCTTTTCTACCGCCGTGGACAAGCAAAGCGATTCAAATATGTTCGTGGCATAGCTTCCATATAGACATGTGTCTCATTGTCCAAAGATCATGTCCCCTTTTGCAATTGTTCTTACACACCCAGAATATTCTGTTCACGTTCGTGTAATTGGTAAACCATAGGACCAGCTCAAGATGTCACCTTTCACTCACCAGAGAAACAGACGTACGGTCCGTACCAGCTGCAAAGGGAAAAGTGCACCCGTGTTTTGTGAGGGAATTAGAAAATGCCTTGAAAATGTGCAACAATCTTCGATCTCTCACATGCACGATTTCGAGGACTAGCCGCAACATCCTGACCTCCGTTTCCCAGCAAGAAAACAAGAAGTATCTACAGGAAATAAGGATTTCTGCAGACAATTTTTCATCAACGGAAGCAAACTCCCTGCTCAATTTCACCTCTATCAAGAGTCTGTCACTTGCGTGGGGTAGTTGGAGTATATTAAATACTTTGCCCGATTGGTCAAGAAAAATTCGTGAGACGCTCACGAGGTTGACATTCTTTGTGAGTACAGGGCTTTATTTTGTGCACGTCACTGCTAAAGCATCAATCTCAAAGACGTGTTTCAGTTTGAACGAGACCATTTTAGAATCGATACTCTGTCAACTATCACACCTATCTGCTCTCCATGTCTTGCGTTGCCCCAAGATCAGTTCATCATCGGTACTTCGGTTGACGAAGTATACCCCAGCCCTCCATAGTCTTTCATTAGATATTGCCGTACGTGAGAATCCGATTTTGCATTTTTCTCGACCTCCCACATTGGCAATAGGACTCAGTTCCATCAACTCTGATGCCATCTTCTCTCCCCTTCTTACGGCAATTGTGCCTCAATATCTGCTGCACGGACGATCAATACCAACGCACTTTAGCCTTCGTCTTATCCTATTTTCGCGCAATGCGACCGCCACTGTCTGATATTTGCATATACGGAAAGACAACCCTGCGGTACTCATCAACCGTAGAACTACTTCACGACTACAGGGATTGTCTTCAAAAATTTGTTTGTCACAGTCCGCTGGAAACGCCCTGTATTGATGCCATATGCGGCAGTTGTCCTAACCTTGAGGAGCTCGCAATACCCATTCCCATGCAGGAGTTTGTCAGGCTGCTTTTTTTAATACATTGATGCAAGCTTACAGACCCCTTTCAGTCAACCCTCGCAGCAGGAATTCGGCGGCTGGGAGTGCTTAAAACTTTGCGCGATACAAGAGTGAACTTGGAATTACGCCTGACAAGGGATAAAGTCACGCATCTGATGGGGATCTGTCGCAGATTACAGTGCGTTATCAGTGGCGACAGGATTTGGACGGTGAGCACTACTATTTGGAGTTGGTCAAGTATGTTTACTCTTCGTAAAGCTGTATGTCGACGCTCGAGGTAATCAAGAAATTGGACTTGGTGATCATAGAACGGACGACTCCTTATGGCTAGCACCAACCTACTGTATCTAAGTGGATAGCGTGTGCCGCATCCGAAATACTTAACAGGTGCGCATTCTACGTACCTCAAATCGCAGTCTATGATCTAAATAGCAGTGCCACACTGCCACTTGCATCAGGCCATCATCAGGACTATTTACCTGCAGTGTTTCCCACGTGTTGTTATGAAACCAAACTTAAGACTACTTGAAGCCGTTCCACGAAAAATGACCGGCTAATACTGAGCTGGCAAGGTTCGTCTTCGGTTATTTTGTGCTGTCGAGGTCCCACATTTCATCTCATTTCACCCGCAAACTCGGTGGTGGCGATGAGCCGAAATCAAATCAAATATGAGCACGAGGCCAACATGTGTTTGCCATGATGCTCAGTCCCTTTCCAAGTTAGAGAAAGTAAAGAAGGTTCCATAAGTATCAAATATAGGCTTACATAGCCTATTCCATCGCACATGTAAAATCCACGAGGCAGCCAAAATAAATAAGGCCAGTTACCCAGGTCACAGAATCTTTCGGAATGTCGCCCTCACACGGATCTCGCGAGCAAGACTCGCTCTATCTGCCTCAATATGGCTTCAGTGAAACCCTTGACTTCGCCCGCCTTGTCGGGCACAATCAATTCCTCTTCCGAGTCCACACACCAAAGGAATGCTCTCCGTTCTTCGACGATTCCGAGCCCTTTTTCATTGCCCCCAAATTCGACGAGAGGTGTCGAAACCCCTCTCCGGGTGGGCTGAAGAATTGGGAGGTTGACGGGCCTGCTGCGATAACCAATGCTACGTATCACGATGTAGTGAGGCATATGGATTGGACGACAAGGTCGTTATCACCCTATATCTCTACCTCCTTCAGTGCTATCTGGTCAATCTGGGAGGCAGTCAGACGATATCATCATGGTGTCAAACAGGACGTACAAATTGCTATCATCGATGCGTCTGCTGTATCCCACAGAGCCTTGACAGCGGCTTATTTGCTAAGCAAGGCACCCCCTCATGAGTAAGTGCCTCTGGTATCTCAAGCTACTCACGATCTCTTATCGAAAGCGATCTAGACGACGTGACGGGCATTGGAAGTGGTTCCGCTATTGCCAAGAGTCACAGACGGTCCTCGTTTATGGAGCTATACCTGGCACTGCTATCCTTGCGTCTGTCCCGCTTTCTGACATATTGAGAAGACTCCCTTCGTATTTTCTCAAAGAAAGCATAGATAAGACGAATCCTTTCAATCGCCTCGCCTGGAACTACACAGAACGAAAACCCAATTTTCGGATATTTTGCCGTGACATGTCCAATAATTTCTTGCGGCTGCCACACGAGGAACGGTTGCAAGATGCAACGACCAATGCAGTAGAGTTGGCGATCGCATTCTTACGGCCTTTGTTCCATCAAGCCGTTACCAATGGCAATGAATCAGCAACTGAGAAAGTCTCTGCGCTGGCGTTTTTGATTGCTCAATGGCCATGTCAATGGTGGATATGGGAACACACAGAGATATGGGATCTCGTCTCAGGCACTGTGGGAGCCATAGCGGAGGAGCTACGAGAAAAGAACAAGTCGAAAGACGTCACGCGCCTTCGAGAAGCCGTGGACGAGTTGGAGCATACCTTGGTTGAGTACCAAGGCCGACTGCAGCAGGCGGAATCTCAGGTAGTCAAGTACCACAAGTTAGCAACAACTTTGAAACAGAGAAGGGCGAAGGAGTGTTTGCAGAACATTCGAGTCTCAAATCATCTTCCAACACCGAACGCGTCTCCGGCTTTTAATAGCACATGGTCAATCGATGAAACCCAGATCCCGTTGCCAGAATCGCCATTGTCTACAGAAGTAACCCTTCCGCTGAACTCCAGCACACCGACGGAACATCCTTCTCCTGGGTATTGTGACCGGACGGTCGATGAGTCCAGGATTCCTTTGCCTGACTCGCCGCTCTCCACAGAAGTCAATCTTTTACCGATCGCCGTTTCTCTAACGCCACATGCATCCCCTGAGCCCAACGACACCTGGACGATCGATGAATCCAAGATTCCGTTGCCTGAATCACCATTGTCCACAGAGTTCCGCCAACGACTAGGCGTCATTCTTCCGACACCACACGTGTCTCCCGAGCACTATGCGATTGACGAGACCAAGCTCCTTTTGCCTGACTTGCCACTGCCGATAGGAATCAGCCTTCCACCAAACTCTATTCTTCAAGCAGCGCCTTCATCCCCCGAACCAATCAAGAGCCGGACGATTGATGCCCAGATGATTCCTTTGCCCGAATCACCATCTTCCGCAGAGGCCAGCCTCCCTTCGACCCCGATCTCACTGCCATCAGCGCCAGAAACTCCGGTAGCACGACACCGACTACGGCCGTTATCACTGATCAGAGAGCCGAGTCAGTTACCACCATCGGACGATGGACTGTCGTCCTCACCAACTTTGTCATTTACCCTGTCAACGCTGACAGTAGAAGAGGAGGACGAGACGAGCACCGTTCTCTCAACCCCTCCAGCCAAAGAAGCAATCAAGTTGTTGGAATCTCCTCAACCCAAGTCCTGGGACCTGCCCTCCAAGGATGATCCCGAACTAGAATCATCTGTTTGCCGCCCTACGTTGCTCAACGGTGATGATGCGGCTGAACTTGAAGGGGTCGAAATGGATGAAGAGTACGTGTGGGTCGAAGAAGAGGAATGGCCTTCCATCCACAGAATACCGCCGTTTGTTGGGACGGCGTCATATATCGCGACGGGCTTTCTAGTGGGCGCGCTCATCACACTCTCCCTTTTATCCCACAGGCGAGTAGCGTTTTTGAGCGCAACATAAGTACCATTGCGGATGTGGTGATGCTGGACGTGACTGACACCCGTTTTGGTTGGATAGACAGTATCTGCAACAATTTCCACTATGTATCGATAGATGTTTTTCTGTGGATTATCGGCCAATGGTATAGATGTAGTATATGTATGAGTAGTGTGCCAATGTTGTAACGAATCAGGAAGTTGTTTTTTTACGAACAAAAGCGCATTTCATGAGAATATCCAGTCACGTTGCTGCTGAAGCTGCGCGGCTCGACAGGCAACTACTGCTTGGACCTCCTCGCCCCAGATATCTTTTGGGTCCTTGAATCCGCCATCAGCGCCCCGTATAGCATTCTCATGCTGTACAGCGTCTTTGTATTCCATTACTACACAGTTGTCGACTGTGAGGGGGTGTGATGCATCCCAGCGTACTAATGTCGGTCTGGAAGGAACGTCGTGAGGAGGAATTACGGATCTACCGAGAGATACATCCTCGAAAATCAGCGATACATCATCCTCATCAATGGGTAGTTTGCTAGCAATTCATGTCAGCCTGCTGTCAAACAACCAAGGTAGCAGCAAAGAGACATACTTTAGTGGCTTTTCAGTGAACTTTGATTCTCTAGCCAGCAAGTCCCGTGATAGACGCTCGTACAATTTTCTGCGGTTCTTGACTGGTAGAGGATTTACGATAGGCTTCCCCGCCAAGTCGCAACAGATATATGTCGCGATGTTTAGACCGAATATCGCTGGCAATGGTCCTTACACGCATATAGTCGGTCAACCTTTCTTAGAAAGAACTCCCAGAAACAACATACCAATGACTGGCAGGATGCGAACTCTAAAATCGTCAAACGCGCCAAGTTCCTTGACGTTCCCTTTCTGAAATTCATCTTCTGGAAGCGGTAATAATTTAACGTCTCCAGGAACTTCGGTGGAATATACGACAGGAATGCCTGACGATACGCCTAAGAGGCGCAAACGCAGGCGAACGGAGCGGGCAAGACGATCATAAATAGTGTTTGAGATATCTGCAATCTGTATCCTTGTTGGATCGCACTTGGCACCTGCACCCATCGACGAAAATACCTTTTAGCAGTCGTTAAACGTCATGTCCAAGACAGAATGGACACACACACACTTTGATTCCATGCTCGTGACAATACTTGAGCAAATCAACTTTTGTTGAAACATTATCAATAGCGTCTTTGGGGGAATTGGGTGAGCATACATGCTGCGAAAAAGTAACCACAATGCTCCTTACCGATAACCCAATCTGCTCCTTGAAGCAGAGCACCACCGTCTTCCTTTCGCCAAATTTCGATCCTGGAGTCAACTTCCACACACTTTGATATCTGTCGAAGGGCTTTCTCAATGCATATAACCTTGGATGTCCCGACGTCGCTCAGGCCAGCTGTAGCATGCCGGTTGAGCGATGACAAAGTGACGTAGTCAAAGTCTACAAGCCTGATTTTGGAAACGCCTCTGATATGTACCACAAAGATGTCAGAATTTTTTTAATTCATGGGTCATTCGTATACAAAACGTACGATCTAGCAAGCATGACGGCGGCCCAGCTGCCTACTCCACCGCAGCCCACGATGACAACAGAACTTTTTCGTAACTTTGCCATGGATTCTTCACCAAAGAAGGCATAGTTCCTAGCCAATTGCTCTCTGACAAGGCCTTCATCGTATGCAACACTGGGCACATTATGTGCGTTCAGATCCTTTGCCGCAAGAGCATCCAGGACTTCTTTGTCGAGTTCTCTCCGCCTGGCACGTCTTCTATACGTGGAATGTGCTGATAGCAAGGCTACTGTTCCTAACGAGGCTGTAACCGCCGCAAGAACGAGTTGCACCTTGTGTGAGTGGAGGTGTTGCATAAGTGCGATTTCTTTGTACGTCACGCGTTACTAATGTAGAATTTATGATGTCAGGTACATCATGATATAGGTATTTACTACATACATATCTAATTGAGTGTTATAAAGGTTGGATAGCACAACAGGCAACAAAACATTTCTGGACAGGAAAATAGTGTCTGTGCCTGTAGGTTTTTGTCCCCATTCGATCGTGGGCAGAAGCCGTCGGCTAGCACATCCGCGGAAGGAAGGGGACCGGGACGTACTAGACTCGGACCATCGACTTTGCAGTGGCCGCCATGTCAGCAAAATCCCTCTCATATCTAGACCTTGTCAATATCTGCGATAATGTTCACATCGGACGCAAATCGCCGATTCTATCTCCTTTCGACTCCGAGAAGCTCGTGCCATTGCATCTCTCTGAAGAGCCAGAAAGTCCTGCGATAGGTCTGCTCAGACCAATAATCGTTGAACAGCTGACTTCAGAGAACGAACAAAGCCGCAAGAATGCCCGACCGGAGATGTGGGTCATTGCTGAGAATCGCGTCAGTTTTAGCTCTTGGTTAAACACAGCGGCCAAACGCACGGAAGCCATGATAGAGTTATGCGAACGATGGCGGGACACTGGTTTGTTTACCGACGTCTGTGGACCTAAAAAATGGCGGTCCGAGATGTATCCTGTGTATCGTGACCCGTTCGGAATCCGTGATCATCCCTCTACGAACCCTGACGAAACCAAGCTGAATTATGCCTTTGAATTGGAACGTTCAGCTTGCGCTCTCTTTGGCATTATCACCTATGGGGTTCATATGTCCGTCTTCCAAGAAAAGGAGGTTGACGGTGAAAGGCAGCTCTTTATATGGGTACCCACTCGTGCTAAAACCAAGCAAACGTGAGCACTACTTCACCTTTGCACTTCAAGAAATGGCTCACGATGTTTACGCAGCTTTCCAGGCTTTCTCGATAATACAGTAGCTGGTGGTATCCCAAGTGGCATGTCTGCATTCGATTCAATGGTCAAAGAATGTGAAGAAGAAGCAAGCTATGAACCCAAGGTTGTGAAGAAATATACACGAGCTGTGGGATGCATCAGCTACTTTTTCAGGTCGAGACAAATTTCAAGTTATTGACTACCATGGGTTGTATTGAGCTCCTTTCCAGGACAGCAGCAGGTTGGCTACAACCTGAGGTAGAGTGAGGACACTGCCGACCTTCTGGAAACCTCCCTCTGACATTGATAGATTCGTATATGATATCGCTATGCCGCCTGACGTTGACCCTACATTATTCCGCCCTAAACCCATGGACGGCGAGGTGGAAAAGTTCGAGGTTAGCGTCTTTGATCAACAAGTGTGGCAGTGTCTGATCATTAAACGCGTCAACAGTTTCTCGATCAGAATGAGATAGAAGCAAGAATGCGAGCTGGTCTCTTCAAGCCAAATTGTGGTATAGGTAGGCATGGTCTAACAACATGGTCGCCATTATGTGACGTTTCAAACTAGTCATCATTGACTTGCTTATTCGCCTCGGCTATATTACGCCTGATAATGAGCCCGATTTCTTGCAAATTATCACGCGATTACATGGGCGTTTTGATTACGACCGGTGGAGTTTATGAGCCTCGCATGTTCTAGCGACTCTAGTCATTTTTAGATAGAAGGAAGATAACATGATAACTAGCTAGAGTTTGCACCTGGAAGAGTGGGACCCGTGGGAAACGATCACCTTTACCGAAATAATTCAAGTCTATCAGACATTCTTGACAAGATGCTTGGATGCGACATCGAACAACCGTTCCACCGGTGCTATATAGAGTGAGCCCAGGTGAGCCCATGCATTGGATGTTCATGAATAGTGCCAAGTGACGTACTTGCTGATCAAACCATAGGTAAGTTAACTGTTAACAGTGCAGGGAACTCGCAGGGACGCTGAGGGGAACCTGAGGGGAACCGAAACTCAAACGCTAGTCACACGCTAACGACCAGTTTGGTAAAGAATACCATAGGGAACCGATGAGTATTTAAGAATCTAGCGGGAGAAACTACATTTCCTTTCACCTGTCACCCACCATGACATTCCTCATAACGCCAATTGCGCGGTTCTTCGACAGCACCGTCTTATTTACCTGGGACGCGTTTCTGGCACTAGGCAACTTGGTGGTCCCGAAGTTAAAAGAGGGCCAGGTCGTGCCAGAAGGTCATGATGGCTTTCAGGGAAAATGGCCAGAATACAAACCGCCAACGGAAGGTGACAGCAGGTGTTGTTGCCCAGGACTAAATACAATGGCTAACCATGGTATGGCGCTTCCCCGTTGTACTTGGGTGCAATTGGTTGTTAACTATATTATCAAAAGGTATTATCCCCCGAGATGGACGGAATATCTCCTTCAAGGAGTTAAACGGCACAATCCACGACACGTTCAACTTCGCTCACTCTTTCTGCCATTTCACCACGAAATTTGCTGCCAACCTGCTGAACAAGGACTATAACAAGGGCCGATTTGACTTGGAAGAGATCAACTTGCACAATGGCATCGAGCATGATGCGTCCCTTACACGTAAAAATTCATGTTATGATTCTTGAGTCAAACAAGTGTTGACACTCAAACAGGACTTGATCATGTCTTCGATAAAGGCCAGGGTAAACCTCATATCCCCTATGTCGAGGACTTCGTCGACTCGGCTTCTGGCAAGGACAAGGCTGGCAATGTGCTGATCACCGCAAAAGATCTCGCAGGGTTCAGTGCCAAACGACGTGCAGATTCCACATTGTCCAACCCGAGCTTCAGCCTTGATTTGAATCACCGAATGTTCTCCAGCTCCAAGTACGTGGTGTTGTTTGAAATTACTAAAGAATTGAGCAATTGAGCGGCATATCACAATAGCAATTGTACCTTGCTAACTCTCTTCGGAGGCCGTCGCGATGATATCAAGGTCTTTTTGGCGGAAGAGCGGCTCCCTGATGGCTGGGAACCCAGACTCAGGAAAGTGAACGGCCTGACGATTGCGGGCCTCAATTCACTTTCCATACCGGTGGAGATTCGAACCGCTTCGAAGGCAAAGGCGTTGATTAAAGAACACAAGGCGAACGCGGAACAAAAGAAGGCCTGAGCGTGTCGTCCTTGTCGTTTCAACCCAATGCATTATTATGAAACTTCTTCTACTCATGATGATGATGAATACTCCAACTCGATAACGTTGATGGTCCTGTAATGATAGTCACTCGAGCACAAATATACCATTTCATTGTCAACATAATGTATGTTGGCACAAGAAAAAGCGCGTCTCCATGTGAATCGGAGCCATTCCTGTGGATATGAATCGTTGTGCCTCGGACTAGGACAATTGGCATCAAATGAGAGGTGATAACATGCCTCTGATTGACATCTGTGGTAAATACAGCAAACAACGCGAAGGAGTCGGATACGCGAGAACGTGATGAGGATTCGATTACATAAACGTCAAGCCACCGGTCTGGAGTCTGAGATCTGTACTCAGGAGAACTTGATGTCAAATCCCATGGACCGCTATTTAGTTTCCAATGTCCCTCATATTTTCGATTTGCAAAGAACGAAAGCACAAACCGTCGAGACAAGCATTGACGAAGCGATACAACGAATGCAAATCGCGGCCTCGGACTCTTACGATAATGTTTCAGTCTTTTCCATTTACTGGAATTCAGACGATACCGGTGGTGCGGAAGACAGCTCCCTTTTCATCCAGACTCTTTCGAAGCTGCAGAACGTACAAACATTCCAGCGAAGCCTGTCCGATGACGATGAGCTTTTTACATTAGGACCTGAAATCCGAGCAGCATCGCAACCCAGAAGTCGCAAGCTTTTCATCCTCCATTATGCGGGCCACGCCATCGCCGGTAGTACACCCGACACCCTCATTATCACCCCAAAAATTGGTCAGGAGCTGGGCAAGGGGCCAGAAATGAATATGTCTGTTATTAAAGACGAACTGAAGAATATGAGTTCCAGGTCTTTGGGGTTGGATGTGCTCCTCGTAATGGATTCCTGTTATGTTGCCATTACAGGACGGGGCAGGAAGGCCAAGGGTGCGAGGGTGGAGCTTATGGCTGCTACAGCTACTGCACGCAAGGGTATCAGTAATTCGAGACGGACCTTTACGCAGCACTGGTGTGAAGCCTTTACCAAGCTTCTGGAGATCCGAAAACCTTTCACCTGTGACGACATCATCAACGATATAACTCCCGGCCCTGAACTAGAGCAATTTCCTTTTACGTTTGTTCTGCGTGAAGGATGGGATTTACCAATAACATTTCGTCTTCATCCTGGCCCAACAGAATCAACTCTACCAGCTGCTGTGACTTCCCGAACGGTCATAACCGCCTTTCACGTCGAGGAAAATCTCAATTCCCGCCCCTTGGAGCAATTGATCGACTATCTAAACAAGGCGTCGTCGGTTATCACGGTTTTAGCGGTATTGCCAACAGAGTCCAGCACATTGCTTCTGCTCCACGTTCCTGTGATTTTAGAAGAGTTGCTTGTACTTCCAAGAGTTGCTCTTATACTAACAGGCCAACAAATCTAGTAGTAGTAGTACATAAACCTTGAATCAGATGGCGTGTATAGCGTGTTCGAGTGTTGTCATACTGCGCTGTGCGATGAAGAAAAACATATGCGCATAAACCAGTGAAATCACTTGTTGCTAAAGAATATAAAGCCATGCTGTGGCTGTGCTGCCTGAAGGCCTCTGAAGGCATGCGCTGGTAATCACGATAAACTTAAATGATGGGTTGAGCAATGGGTTTGGAGTGACCCGGTGAACGAACGCCCTGATAGCGGCAGATTCCAATAATATTAGCATACTGCTAAATTGCCATTTTAGATTTGTTTATGTGTCCTGAGCGGGGGCACAAATATTTTGGCATATCAATGGGGGTTGAACGTTGATTTCCTTTCACACCCGCTATGACATCCCTCATAACGCCGATTGCACAGTTCTTTGAAAATGCCGTCGTATTTACCTGGGATGCCCTTCTGGAACTTGGGAACTTGGTGGTTCCGAAGATAAAAGAGGGCCATGTCGTGCCAGAAGGTCGTCATGGCTTTCAGGGAAAATGGCCGGAATACAAGCGCCCAGAGGAAGGTGACAGCAGGTGTTGTTGCCCTGCACTAAACGCACTAGCTAATCATGGTATGTCGCTTCCCCCGTTGTA
The DNA here is from genome assembly GCA_000827485.1 of Amanita muscaria Koide BX008. Taxonomy (NCBI): domain Eukaryota; kingdom Fungi; phylum Basidiomycota; class Agaricomycetes; order Agaricales; family Amanitaceae; genus Amanita; species Amanita muscaria. Next base: position 180,093 of record KN818238.1, on the reverse strand, counting down.
CTTTGGTGCCTAACTATACTATCAAAAGGTATTCTCCCCCGAGATGGACGAAATATCTCCTTCAAGGAGTTAACCGACGTTGTCCGTACGACCTACAACTTTGCTCCATCCTTTTGCTATTTCGTCCCGAAATATGCTGCCAACATGTTGCACAAGGACTATAACAAGGATCGATTTGATCTGGAAGAGATCAGCATGCACAATGGCATCGAACATGATGCGTCCCTTACACGTAGACAATCCATGTTATGAACCTTGAGCCAAGCTCTGACACTTGAACAGGACTTGATCATGTCTTCGATAAAGACCAGGGTAAACCTCATATGCCCTATGTTCAGGGATTACTCGACTCGGCTTCTGGAAAGGACAAGGCTGGCAATGTGCTGCTCACCGGCACGGATATCGCAGGATTCTGTGCCAAACGACGTGCAGAGTCCACAGTGTCCAATCCGAGCTTCAGCCTTGCCTTGATTCACCGAATGTTCTCCAGCTCCAAGTACGTGGTGCTTTTTGAAATCACTAAAGAATTGAGCAATTGAGCGGCATATCACACCAGCAATTGTACTTTGTTAACTATCTTCGGAGGCCGTTACGATGAAATCAAGGTCTTTTTGACGGAAGAGCGGCTCCTTGATGGCTGGGAATCCAGAGTCAGGAAAGTAAACGGCCTGACGATTGCGGCCTTCAATACAGTTGTCATACCGGTGGAGATTCGAACCGCTTCGAAGACAAAAGCGTTGGTCGGAGAATACAAGGCGAATGCGGAACAAAATAGGGCCTGAGTGTGTCGTCCGCCCAGAGCTTTCTTCTGAACACTCCTTTGTAACGTTTGATGGTCCTGTAATAGTAGTCACCTGAGCACAAATATATCGTTTCATTGTCAACATATTTCAAATCAAGCGTGCTGTGTGCTTATACAGATTACCAAATGTACGTTAGATTGCCTGTAGACAGGCATGTATTTCATGAAAAGTCGTCGAATTCTCTTGGGCCATAGGCAAATAAGTAGTAAGAAGCTTGCAAATTAGTGTGTTGAAAGAGGGTCTGAAGCAAGGAGAGGAAGAAACGATAAGAAAACCGAAATCACGCAGCCGTCTCGACAAGCTCGACAGCCCTCCTTGCGACCTCCTCCCAAGTCCATCTCTCGGACCTCTTGATTCCGTGCTTCAAATCCAGGGTGTCGCCAATCTCATCGCAAGACTTCAGGATCGTGTCAATGTCTTCCTTGGTATGGGCTGCGCTGACGCAGAACCGTACACGGCCAGTGACGAGTGGCGTGGCAGGATACGCAACTACAACCACGACGATGGGCGTCTTCCGATCCTTCATCATGCGGTGGAATATGCACATCTTGCCTGGGTTGAAAAGCAGTAATGGGACAATGGGAGATGAGGGGTGACCATATGTAATAAATCCGAGCTTCTTGAGACCATGGTGCAAGTACCGCGAGTTAAATGCCAATCTCCGTAAGCGAAATGACCCTTCAAGGCCTGAAGACAAGGCAGGAGGTAGCGAAAGCCAGGTAGGAAGTGCATTCGGTGGGGCTGGACCAGGATGCACCTGGGGTGCACTTGCTCTTTCTGCCAAAGGAGTCCCGGGGACTGCAACTCCCATGATGCTTGCCATACTTGCGATGATTTGGGTAAGGACAGGTGGAGTCATAGCCTCAGCGTAGGGGCTAGCATGTCCATTGACACGGAGATGGTCGATCAAAGTCTTGCTGCCTGCGATATATCCTCCGGCCGCACCAAACGACTTTGTGAAGGTACCCATAAGGATATCAACAGAACGAGGATTAACTCCGAAGAAATCGCAGACTCCGCGACCGCTCTGTCCCAGAGCACCGATGGAGTGCGCTTCATCGACAAATATATAGAACTGTGACGCTGCGTCGGAACTAGCCACTTCGGGAAACCAACAATCTCACCTTGTACTTCTTTTTCAACTCTACGATTGCGGGGAGGTTCACCATTGTGCCTTCCATACTGTACAACCCTTCAACGATCAGGAGGATCTTTTTCCAAGGGCGATGGGTCTTTGGTTGTCCCTGGCTGATAGCCTCTCGAAGAAGAGACTCGAGACTTTTCATGTCATTGTGCTTGAACATCCGGACATGGGCACCGCTGAGACGAACACCAAACCTAATTGACGCGTGATTCAGCTCGTCGGAGACGACAAGGCAACCTTTGGACACCAGTGCAGGAATGAAGGCAGAGTTGGTTGCGAAGCCCATAGAACCAATGATTGCGTCCTCCATGCCGACAAACCGTGCAACCAATGCTTCTCCAATTTGATGAAGATCATTGGTGCCACCTTCTAGACGTGAACCACAGCTAGATACGCCGTATCGATTGATCGCCTCTTCGACAGCGTCGGCACAACCACCCCGCGCTTGAGCAAAGCCAAGATAATTGTATGACGAGATATTGAGGGCGCGAGTTCGTGACCCAGTTAAAATCATCGTCTCGTTATAATCAGGCGAGATACGATCCAGGATTTGGATGGTGCGTCCGGCAACGCCCGTAACGGGTTGCGAGAAGCATTCATCCATGCGGGTTTTGAGGCGGCGGGTATAGAAGGAGTCAAAGTCCGAATTAAGAGGTGCATAGCCCTGAGAAATAATGATTAGGACAATTCCAAGACAGGAGTGAGCAAAAACGGCTCCTAAACGGTAACCAGTTACACGACGACAGCACGAGGAGCCTGCTGTCTCCCATTCCCCACAAAACAACAAGTGAAGAAACAAAGGAATAATGCTCACATCTCTGGGTATCAAATGCTTGTATGACGCCGGGTTTAGCCTCTTGCCCACAAAATCACGCAGGTGTCCAAGAATGATGAGGATCAGATAACTGGTGTATGTTGTGAATAGGATGTAATATGGGGGGTCTTGCTCCACGTGCTTGGGAAACGGAGCACCTGGTGGGTGCTTCGATATGAACCTATAAGACTCATTTGCACAGTGCCCGAACTCGGTGTGCACTGTCGTGAACACCTGTTCAGACGTGGGAGGATGCAGTGGTGTCAACAGGCCGTCACCCTCCCCACCTGGCCCATTGCCCTTGGCGCGAAAGTAGAACTCGTCGGCGCTTCCACTACCATTCAAGTGACCATTGAGCTCCTGGTATTCGTCGGGTGGTGTGTTTGGAGCTGAGTCCGTGGTGGAAGAAGATAGCGAGAGCGCCGGGGTGGATGGCGGTGGAGTTATGCTGTTGCGAGCGCTTGCATCGGCCTGAGGAAGGGCTGAGAGATAGGAAGTAGCTGTGGACATGGGGGATGCAGAAGAACGCTTTCTGATGGTTGATTGGGACGCAGAAGGTGGGTTAAGTGCCATGGGCGAGGGAGCAGAAGAGCTAGCGGGCATTCCGTGTGTCTTATGCTAGAATTCGTCCTGCCGTCGTTCGTTTACGCCCCAGCGGTCGGTTGAGTTAATTGTCGTTAGGAAACGAAGCGCAAATTTACCTAACGGCATATTTTAAATCATTCAGGGACCCTGAATCTGACATCTACTCAACATATACAGTCCTGTGTCGGATCTTTTACTCTACTAATACACACCACAGCCTCTATGCATATAACAATCTAGGAAGAACGTCCGATGGTGGTGACCTGTGGAGTGTAACTGATTGATACCTTCGAAAGGTGATGATGCTGACTGACCTTGAATCCAATTTTAGTAAGCTTGTCCGCGTCCAAAAGCAATCGTCCATCAAACAAGAACGCGGGTTTGGTCATATTGCGATAGACATCCTCCCAATCAATCTCAATAAATTCTTTCCATTCTGTCGCAATGACAACAGCTTCGGCTCCTTTGCACGCCTCGAGCGCGGACGAGCATATCGTCACTTGCTGTTTTACTATGTTTGTTCATGTGTCAGACGTTGAATAGTCAGCCTAGTGACGTCACCACTGACTTTTATCTCTGGGCGTGAGGGGGCTAGCCTCTGCTAGGTCGGCCCAGATCTGCGAATGCTCGACCTTTGGATCGTAGATGTTGACGTATGATCTCTCTGCGAGGAAGTCCTTGACTAATGAGATAGCCGCTGATTCGCGCGTATCGCCTGTGTCCGCCTTGAACGCAAATCCGAGTACTGCAATCCGCTAGCCGGACATGTTAGGGATTGGGAGCAAGTGAGAAAAATACGAAGGCTAACCTTGCCAGTAATGGTGTTGAATAGTGTGTCTACGACACGCTTGGAAAAGCGTCTCTTCTGGTACTCATTCATTTCCACGACCTGTCGCCAATAAGCCGCCACTTCAGGGAGATGCAGACTGTCAGCCAGGTAGACCAGGTTGAGAATATCTTTTTGGAAACATGACCCGCCAAAACCGACGCTCGCTTTCAAGAACTTGGGCCCGACCCGCGAATCAAAACCAACAGCATGTGCGACTTCATCAATGTTTGCTCCCGTAGCCTCACAGATTGCCGACAGTGCGTTGACAGAGGAAATGCGCTGGGCAAGCATAGCATTTGCAGCAAGCTTGGAGAGCTCGGATGACCACAGGCCAACTGTCAGAATTCGCTCTCTCCTATTCAACCAAGGTCATGACATGAATATATGCGCAATTCCATTGGACGTACGGTACCCAATTGGCGTAAATTTCGGTGAGGCTTTCGCACGCATCTTTGCCTTCTGGGGTATGAAGGGATCCGATGAGAACGCGATCAGGTTTAAACAAATCATTGACCGCTGTTCCTTCAGCGAGGAACTCGGGATTTGACAAGATGTCAAACCTGCAATGAGGCTTTGAATTGGCTTCAAGAATTGTGCGCATAGATTCAGCGGTGCGGCAAGGGACCGTTGATTTCTCCACGACGATCTTGCTGGAGGTAGCCACAGACGCGATTTGACGCGTCGCTCGCTCAACGTAACTGTTTTCGAGATGAAAATCATGGACACCCCTTGGTACCGATGCACACATACTTGAGATCCGCAGCAAATCCAGCGCCTACGCCACCCTTCTTGGTCGGCGTGTTTACGCTAACGAAGATAAGATCAGCGGCCTCGATGGCGTTGTCTACTTCTGTCGTGAAGAACAAGTTTTTGCCTCGCGTGGCGCGAACGACGTCTTCCAACCCTGGTTCATATATAGGGAGTTTGTAGTCAGGGCTATTCCATGCATCAATGCGAGCCTGGTTCAGGTCCGCGATTATGACCTTGATATGCGGACATTTCAATGCAATCACGGCGCAAGTAGGTCCACCTAATTAACAACCCTATGATGAGGCTGGTATGACGAGAATACACATCTTGTCCGTACCAACATAGCCAGCGCCAACTGTGAGGTAGATTGAATGATATTGAGGACAAGACACAGGCTCTACTTACTACAGCAGATGGTCTTGACGACGGTGGGGGCCATGCTAAAGGAGAATAAGTAAGGGGAAGCATTACATTGCTACGTTGCTATTTTATACTCCAAGCCGAAGCTCTACTTTCGGCAATTCGCGGCAAGGAAATGCACCAAAATAGTATTACGCGTTACATAGCAAATTGCCAGCCAAGCATGGGTAGAATGCTGTCCCTTAAAAGTACTTGTACGTTATAGTGTTCGTATCATATCGATGTGTTACGGTGTTATGTGGCGGATGCCCTAATACTGCACAAAAGAAATAATATCCGACATGTCAGAAACGGTCTGAAACGGTAGAAGCAAAAAATGCCGATACATATCGGACTTTCAGCCCCTTCAGGAGAATGATATGCCTTTAGAACGTTCATCCACGAGAGCAAGCTTTGATCCCATTAGTACTCTGACTTTTCTTCCGCTTGGACTCCTGTACGCCCAGGCATCTAGCACATTCCTGAGAGCCATAGCGTTGTTCGCTTCATGATAAACTTTGACATAATCTGCGCACGATAAGGGTATGTTCCACACTTGGAGCTCGTTCTTTCCTCGCCCTGGGCCTGAACCGCTGTATTGTTCATTGATGATAACATCCGTCGACATGGATGCCTCCCTTTCTCGGGAATTAGCGACATGGAAGGATATCCCGACTTGTCCGAGTTGGCCTCCCGCTCTGGCACTCAATAAGAATGTCCAGAACGACTGTAAGGCAGTTTTCGTCCATTGAATCCGGTTTCCCTCTTTCCCAAGACTGTCCTCATCGTCTTCCAAGACTACTGCTGGCGTGCAGGCACTCCAAGGCAATATACCTCGGATGGGGATGATCCAAGCTGTCCTAGCATACGAAGATAGCGGACGGCAAGGTTGACCCTCATTGTAGGGAGGTATGGCAATGGATTGACTCTTCCTGTAATCAGGAAAACTTGCTTTCTGGCCTCGTGTCGTTGTCTTGAACGTGGATGAGTGAAAGAGAGGCTTTATCTCTGATTTAGATTGATTGTCACGAAAAACTTCAATAACGAACCTGCGAAATGACGCCGTGCAATGAGCCTGTGAATAGTCTCCTTTTCTTGCTAGGTGGCAGGACATCTACGCCATTTGCTACCTCATGCCGCCTCTTCACCACAGTGGTGTGTATTGATTGGTTCGACTGGACTGTATGTTGGAACTCCTCTAGGTCATTAAGCCGAAAGATTTCTTCATCCGTGACCTTTTCACCCCAAGACTTGATTTGGGAGCGTCCACCAACCAAATTCTCCAATTGGGGCGATTTGTGAGCCCAGATGAAGCATGCTATGAGTAAGACGTGAGCTTCGAAAATCGCACGTCCAAAAGGTTATGGTACCAGAGGGATTGAGCACGAATTTATAATCAACCAGACGCGTATTCTTCCATTCGTCCTCTCCTATCGCCTCTCTGACTAGTTTGGAACCAGCTTGAAGGACTGACGCTTCTGAGACCGGGCTATCTCTATGGACATGAGAATTCCGCGTCGGGGAACGGTTGCGACCAGAGATGTGAAATTCGTGGACGATGACTCCTCTGCTGGAATTGGCCACCAATCTTCTGTCATCCATGTGCCTCCTTTGTTGCACTGGTGATGTTCAAGTGACCGCACCACTCAGCACACCATGGCGGCTGATGATCGATGATTCGGAACGAATCAAGTCAAATTAATTTAGCGCGGGACCTACACACGTCCACAAGATTGATGATGTTGATCCATGGACCAAACTGCGGCGACGCTTCTTTCTTTCAGCCCATCGCTTGACAATGGACTCTCAGAATGAAGCGATAGTCTTAGGGCTTGCTAGTATCCCTTCTTCGATGTCAAAATGGGATGTGGCTCGTCATCTCATGGGCATTCTGCACACAGAAGAGTTCTCTCCTCCTCCTCCCAAGCGTCAGGTTAACTTCAGGGTAGTGCTCGATTACCCTGAGGATGGTGGCCTCAGTCACCTTGGTACAGGTGCTGTAACCGTGCCGA
>KN818238.1:146342-172382 GCA_000827485.1 Amanita muscaria Koide BX008 | reverse complement strand
TTCGCAGTAAACTGATTGCGTCAAGATTGGAGACGAGTCAAGGGAGGGCATCGGTCATACCATATCGATCCAGCTGGGCAACATAGAAAGAATTGGGACAGGATATGACCCAAACCCGTGTAAGATTTCTTGAAATATTATATTTTTTCAAGCGAACTGAATCATGTATGCACTAGACGTTTGCTTCGACATACTTACGCCGCCCGATTTCCACAGGATCAACTTTCATTACAATCCAGATGACCAGAAAAAAAGCACAAAGGTGGCATCTGTTCATCCTGGACATGAAATAGTTGCACCATTCGCCTACCATGTCCGCATTGTCCTGTTCAATGACAGACAGAAGGATATCATCGAAAAGTTCGAAGAAATGTCCAAAATAGCTGAAATCCCCACTGCTACCATCATTCGCTGCAATTCCAACAACACCATAGAGGCACGGAAATTTGGATTTTTCACATCCGAAAGGATTTATAAACTCAAGAAACAAGTTGCTTGTTTCTCCTGGCCTGTCGCCTTTCAGCTCGAAGCGCTCTTACACAACAGCCTGTTGCATTCCGGAGACATCGAAAATCTCTTGCCCACGGTCAAGATGCTTTGTAGGCTACACCCAGATGATAACAACAGCTATGTTGGCTTAATTCTGCGCCGCTATGCTGATATGCTGCGAATTCGATCGCCACGCGAGAGTCCTGCGCAATGTTTCGAGCGAGTTCGCAGAGACTACTTACGTATGAAATCCAAGTTAGCAAATGGGATTTTCATGTGCTACCATGTAACCTTTACGCCCTCGCGAATTCTCCTAGAAGGCCCGTTTCCGATGCAGTCAAACCGCATCATCCGTGAATATGAAGGGTACGAGGATTGTTTCATTCGCGTCAATTTCTCAGAGGAGGACAAATTGAATTACCGATGGGATCGTCGCGTGGATTGCCTTACTCTTGTTGAGAAGAGAGTAGGGGATATTCTGAAGAATGGATTCGAACTTTCCGGCCGCAGATTTGAATTCCTAGCTTATTCTGGCTCGTCCCTCCGCAATCATAGTGTCTGGTTCGTGCACCCATTCGAGCATGCCTCAAAGGGATACCTTCGGCCCGGGAAGAAAGATCGTTTAGTCAACGCCAAGTTCATACGGGAAACCATAGGAGACTTCAGAAGAACGGAGCTCTTGAAGCAACCTTCTAAATATGCTGCTCGTTTAGGCCAAGCATTCACTGCAACTGACCCATCAGTGTGGATAAGCCGCAATGACTTTGAAGAGATCGAGGACATTGGTTCTGGAGATCATCTTCATACGGATGGCGTCGGAACTATCTCAAAGAGTCTCAGCGATGCTATATGGGAGAATATCAAGCAACCTGGAACGAATGCAGTACAACCATCAGCGGTAATTACTCTCTAGTTTTGCATGGCAACTGTACTAACATTATTTTAGTACCAGATACGTTTCTTGGGCTATAAAGGTATGGTGGGAGTTGACCCGAAGCTTGATGAAGACGGGAATGGAATCAAGATGCGACTTAGGAAATCAATGAGAAAATTTGAGAACAGCAAGGCAGAAAGTGCTCAAATAGAAATTGCTAAATCCTTTCAAAGACCGAATGGGTGCCATTTGAATCGGTGCGTGGTGACTTGCTCTCAATACAGCCAAATGAACCCAATGTATTCATATGTAGGCCCCTGATCATGTTTCTTGAGGACTTGCACGTGAAACGAGAATATTTTGAAGCATTACAGGATGAAGCTATCGCTGACGCCAAGACGATTCACAACTCAATCGGCGACTTCTGTGCGGTGCTAAACAAGCATTCCTTCGGAGCGCCATATCGACTTTCCTTTACTTTGAAACGGCTGAGAGACAAATATGGATTAGAATTGCATACCAAAAACGACCAATCTGGGTTGGACACTCAATTCCTTAAGCAGATCCGACGCGTCGCCATGCTCAGTGTCTTGAGAGAAATTAAGCACAGGGCCAGGATCCCAGTCCCCGACAGTTTTCATCTGGTTGGCGTCGCAGATGAGGGCCCTGCGTATGAGAAACGAGGTTACGATAACGTGTTCACTCTGACAGAAACTGAAATCTACGGTAAATTTTCTTGTTGTACCGCTTGTCTTCTGTGGTGGCTAATGCTTGCGCCAGCATGCGTTCAGAAGTCTGTAGACGACCAACCTGTTTGGCTTGAAGGTCCTTGCACTATCTCCCGCAGTCCAATAGCACACCCAGGCGACAGTAAGTCTTCACCGTCGGAAAGCTGGGTCGTCTTACGTGATGTTACAGTTCAACGAGTAACTGCCATTGGCAAACCACCGGAAGACAGGCTTTGTCTGTTTGCTGAAATGAAGAACGTAGTGGTATTGCCTTCAGTTGGTTCGTATGAATGGATGATGCAGACTTGTTGGCTAATAAATGACTCAAGGGAAAAGATCGTTGGCATCCATGCTCGGGGGTGGTGATCTTGATGGGTGAGCCACATATTGAGAATTGGAGGGATCTCTTACAATCTCCCAGAGATGAATTTGAAGTCATTATGTATCCGCCACTCCTGCCGAAAACATGGGAAGAGCCCGCGAAATATCCCCAAGATTCGCCATTCAACCTCGGTAGAGACAGTGAGGTCGAAGACATCTGCGACTTCATTGTGGAATACATCTATTCTGATGTCCTTGTGTGTGATATCTATATACTCATTCACATGATGTATGTAAATCCCAAATCCAGGGTCTACTATCGGTTAGGCAACTTATCATAGCAGGTATGATTCAATCAAATAATCAGCTCTAACGCTGACGGCAATGCTCTAGATCAATCTGAGGCATGGAGGGTATTCCGTTACTGGGAGAACAAGTCTAATGAGTTATTTAGGATGGCGTTTTTGACAAAGACTGCTTGAAGTTGTCTCGGCTGTGTTCGCAGGTGTGTGTTTATGAGGTCAGCACTCCGCGGATTGTATTTATATCACCGTGAAGGCGGTGGACTATGCGAAGAACGGTAACAAGGTCGACATCGAGGGCAACTTACCATCAACGCTTATCCGAGAGAAACCGGATTGGCAGCAAGCAGAAGTTGTAGACCCTGATAAACTTGATTACTATGACTCTGACAGGGCTCTCGGTCACTTGTACCGTAATCAAGACTTGGAGGTGGAAACACTAAAGGAAGAGCCTAGTCTGCCTGCTGCTGAAATAGATTCAAGCATAGTTATGGACCCCATTTCGGTCGCCTTAGGTCCTATGGTTGAGGAATTCCTGGGTCAAGAAGTAGACGCAGAAGAAGACGAAGAAGAGACGAAGGACGAAACGGCTGGCCTGTTTCGAAAATACGTCAACGAGCTGTCATACATTCGTTCGACTCACACCATCTCAGCGCGGCCCGACAGCCAGTTACAGGAGGCTGAGATAGTGGTTGGGACGATCCTGGACAAGTGCACGCAGAACCGGTATAGAAAGGATCGGATGTACAAGATGAAGAACCACACGAGAACACTTGTGGGGGACATTGAACGGCATTTCGTTGATAAGTCCTTGGAACCAGGTCCTGGAGAGTGGCGAGAAGGGCTGAGAGGAGCCTGGAGAGCCTGGTGTTACAGCCAACGACATTACGACCGAGATGGGGCTGGTAGTTTTGGGTTAATTGCACTGGGCATTGTCTTGGATTGCCTCGACAACCTCTTGGATTGATCATTGGTAGTGTCCTGCGTATTGTTGTATGTAAGTTTGGTACTTGTATGTCACTAGCCCTTTTTCGCTCTCTGCCCGTCTCTGTCGTACAAGTTTCTCTGGCAGCGGTCCTTGCCTGTGGCCAGTCCTTTCGCTGGACCGTAATCCCACTTGGCTCAGAAGAACCGCCGACGCATGAATACCGTCTCTGTCTCAGGGACCGTGTCGTTTGCCTTCGACAGACACCTGAGCACTTTTACTACCGCGCCGTATATCCTGACTCTCAGCCAACACACGACCAGGTTTCCACACGCGAAAAAGAGACAGTGGCATGGATCAAGGATTACTTCCAATTAGACGTCGACTTGACACTGCTGTACCAGGACTGGTCGACTAGAGACCATCATTTTGCAACACTGCAAGACAGGTTCGGTGGCATACGCATCTTGAGACAGGATCCTTGGGAGAACCTCATTTCGTGAGTAGTTGGTCCAATTGAAATTGCACTTCCAGGCTGACTACAGTTTCAAAGGTTCGTATGCTCGTCCAACAATAATATATCACGAATTACGAAAATGGTGAACTCTCTGTGCAAAGAGTTCTCTCCGCCCCTCCTCACCCTAGAGTCGCCCGTTGCGGACGAAAAGCACGCGTACCATCCATTCCCCCCGCCATCTGTCCTCGCTGTCCCTGAGGTCAGCGCAAAGCTTCGTTCTCTTGGATTCGGGTACCGCGCCGAATTCATCCAGAGGACTGCACAAATGCTCATGGAGGCACATGGAACCACTTCGAAGCCAGATGCTGTTCGCGAGCCTGGGGAGATATGGCTGGAGAGCTTGCGAAAGCTCACCACACAAGAAGCCAGAGATGAACTTTTAAAGTTCCACGGGGTCGGGAGGAAGGTTGCGGACTGTGCCCTGCTTATGAGCCTTGATAAGGTATACTAAGACACGTTGATTCTTCTCCCTTTGTGGACTGAATAGTTCTGGTTATAGAAAGAAGTGGTCCCGATCGACACCCATGTGTATCAGCTCGCTGTCAAGTACTATGGCGTTAAAGCGCCATCAAAAGGGAAAGCGACGATGTCCAACAAGATATATGATGAAGTAAGCGCAAAACTGCACAGTATATGGGGCGAGTATGCGGGGTGGGCGCACTCGGTATGTCTATCATTGTACTACAGACTACCTGATTGATGACTATAATATGTTCTCAAGGTCATGTTCACTTCGGATTTGAAGTCTTTTTCATCGTATGGCCTCCCTACGCCAAGCTCTTCAGTGTCGATTTCGACTGAAGAAATAATCAAAGAAGCAGTGACAGATACCCTTACGAAGCGCAAGCGTTTAAGCGATGATACCATCGAGAAGACACCTCGGATCGCCCCTCAGCCCGCAGTCTCTACGACTCATGATTTGGTTGACACCATCAAAAAACGGAGGCGCGTTGTCCGTGTCAGGTGTGTTATCTTTTGGACTATATCAACAGTGGACTTACATCCTTACCAGGGCATAATTAAGCGGAATTTCTACTCCTTAGGTTTTCAACACTTTGCTAAAGTGTTGGAGTGCATGCCTAGATCTCTTTGATCAAAGCAAGAGTATACCCGATGTCAGGACTGTTTGATTGCGCCATGTATGGTGTCAGGCTCAATATACCCATTTCAATACATTAGTTTTATCAACACTTGGAGCTTGGCGTCCAGTAGGAAGACAATCAAAAAAGTATTGAGCAACCACAGCGAGTTCATTCATTCGTAATTGTACAGATTGCCTTATTACTTGCCAACCGCACCGAGTTCATACAGATAAGCACCCAACAACTTTGACTGCAAACGAAAAAGGTCAACTTGTGATCCACGTCGAATCTCTAGGAAAAGCCGCTTACCCCTTGAATAAAGTTTGACCTGTCCAACTTTTCGTTCGTTGAACTGTCGAGAAACATCAGCATCAGCACACCGTCGAACGAGAAGTACTCACTGGGCACCGTCGTCTCCTCTTCCCATAGGCAATAACAAGACATTGACACCGAGCGACTCTGCAAAAGTCAACGTAACTGGAATTGACCCTCCTTCCCTCGTCAAATCAGGGTCTTGTTGGTATATATGCTATGGCACCCAGAAAAAGCGTCATCAGTTTGATGAATTACTAAACCAATATTGAACCGAACCTTGGTCGCCTTCTTCGCAGCATCGAAGTTCCAGTGATTGAAATCAGCAAGCCAAGGCTTGCCTCCATGAACGGGGTCCAGGGTAAACTTGTTCTTGCTGCCAAGCTTGGCAAACTCGTCCTTGAGATATTTCTCGACCAGCTTCTCTACTGCTTCGGGGGTTTGCGGCGGAACGAGGCTGTCATTTGGAGGTTCTCCAAGTCAAGAACCAGGTGAATCATTGATTCTGGGTGCACTAACCGAATGCTGAACTTGCCAGAAACTTTGGCAGGAATCACCGTCTTTCCTCCAGGGCCGTAGAACGCGCCCTCAATACCGTGTAGCGAAAGACTCGGGTGTCGCATTCTGTTCATCAACACCTCTACCTTGTCAGAAGAAACGGTGATGGGGGCTCCGGCTGTTTCTTCGATGTCCTGGATACTGTAATCGAGCTTGTGATAAATAGCCCTGCAATAAAAATCGTCAAATAAAATGCATTGAAGTGTGGTAAGCCACATGCCTTTCTGCATCGTCTGGGGCAGGGACCATGTCCTCAACGCCGGGAACAAGAATGTTTCCTTGAGGATCAACGAGCTTGGACATGAGCAAGACGAGGTCAGTCATTGGTTCGTGGATCATCCGTCCATACACGCCAGAATGGAGGTCACGAGCAGGTCCGGCGATGGTCGCTTTGAAGTAAGCGATGCCGCGTAGACCGTAAGTTAGTGCAGGTGTGCGAGTGTTGAGCCAATAGTTGTCTGACTATGAGATATGCGCGGGCGTTATTTGGGCTGCCAGGTAGAAACAGGAAGCGAGCGGCGACGTACGATACAAACGCAATCGACGCCATCGAACCAGCCTCCTGGCTTGGCTTCACGTTCGACGAGCTCGTCCAGTCCCTCGCTCCCGCTTTCCTCCATGCCTTCGAAGCAGAATTTGATGTTGACTGGAAGGGGTTTCTTGTGCTCCGCGTGGTATTGGAGGACGTTGAGCCAGCCTAGAATAGGGCCCTTGTCATCTGTTGAACCACGGCCGATGAGTTGCCCGTTGGTTGGGTGAACGGTCAACGTGAAAGGGTCTGTATCCCATCCATCTGATTTGTTAGCCTAGGTAGCTCAGTCGATGTAGTTGATATAATAAAATAGAGAGGGCGTACAGGCTGAACGTCAAAGTGACCATAGATGAGGACCGTCTTCTTGGCCTTATCGTCGCCGATCTTGCCAAGGACCGCGGGAGGCAAAGGCAACTCCTCTCCATCCATTACGTGGGTCCCGAGGTCGACCAGCCGAGTTTCTACGCCTAGCGCTTTGAGCTGATCGTTGAGCCAGTGTGCCATTCTGACGACCTCTGGTCGGCGTGCGGCCTCGCTAGATACACTGGATGTGTTCTGTCAGCACAGAAAGTCTCATACGATAGTACAGAGCAACCTTGGAATGGCGACAGCATCTGCAAGACGGTGGATAAACTTGTCGGCATTAGCGTCAATGTAATTGATAAAGTCTGAAGGGGCGGCCATTCTGGAAGTTGTTATCAAGATACGACCCTGGCGCGACTGATTAGAGTCAATCACGATGGCTACAGTAAGCACATATCACACATTTATCCAAGTTCATGACAAGACCGTCCAGTGCAGAAAAGCGTCGCTTCACCAGTGCCTGATGATTGGGAAGACGACGATTCGGACGAGGAACCTGAAGAAGAGCGCAACCGGCGTATCTGGGAGGAAGCGTTTGTCATTCGTCTTGTTTCTGGGTTCTTGAAGTTGAAAAACATTACAGGAATACGAAAGTGGCTGCCCCGATGCCCACTATCATCTCTTCCTCAGCGTCATCGGTGACTTCCGTGCCCCCACCAGCAGCACTACAACAATCCCTACGCATACTTAAACGGCCGTCTCCATCATCTGCATCACCCACCCCTGGACAGTCCACACCAGACGCCTCTGCTGACCTGAAACAACGCGAGGCACGGTATCAGGCAGCAAGAGACAGAATTTTTGGGGCAGATAGTCCCACGCAGACAGCGTCGAACTCAACCCAGTCCGCTACTCGAGTCGTGCGTGAACCAAGAGGTCCAGACGAGGGTCAGGACCGTAGAGGCTTTGTGCAACGGCGAAGAGACGATAAGCCCATCCCCTCTTCATCGTCATCTGCACAATCTGGGAAACAGTGACTTTATTATTAGTTCATATATATACCATTAGCTCTGTGATTTGTGAAATTGCGTGATACGTGTTGTTCAGGTCCACGAGATTGCTTCTGTTTCTTTTCATCAAGCTGTCTTGCGCGTAGTTTTTCCCACTGGTGCTCAAAGCGCATACCCCGATCATGTATCATTTGCAAAGCAGTTCGCAGTTGTGGGATGAGATCATGGTACGGCATGCGGTAAAGCTTGAGGGTAGGGTGGAAAATGTACATCCAGCCTGTAAATCTCTTATCACGTCTGCCCTTCATGTTGGGATAGAAAACATACCATTAAGAACCCATTTGGGTCCCATCTCCTTTGCCTCCTGGTCATCGAAGATAACTTTCCTTTCTATGTCGTCGCCGGCGTTGGCACCACGAGCAATAATGAGCTCTATTGCATGCTTGACGCGTCTGGAAATGGCCATACGAACAACGGCGGATTTGCTTGTGTTTTTTATGGAAGTAGCAATAGAGATATGCATATCGACTTGCTTCTTGCTCTCGGGGACTGGATCAAGGGCAGTTGGCAACTTTTGTGGGTCGCGTCCACCGTCCCATTCATTCTTTTCTAGTAATGCAAGAGGATACGCTTTCATTCTAAACGCGTCGTGATAAAACCCAGGAAACGCGCGTCGGTCGATCTTTGTGGCGACAGCCGGATGAGCTGGATCGACGACATTCTTGCTTGGAAATGGACTGAGAAGGACGTCGACAGAACCAGGCGCGCGGCGGAGAAACTGGGCAAGTCAGCGTCGAGTGGAAGAGAGAAAACGAACTGGCTCACCTTGACAGACGACCACCGAGGCGGCTTTCCAAGTCGCGACAATTCAGCGCATCGCATTTATTTGGTTTGCAAACAAATGGTTCGGCTACTAGCAGACCTCAAAGTCAGCTACACTTGGCTCAGAGATTCCTGCTTTTGTCCTCAATGCGTTCATCCATCTACCTCGCAGAAGTTACATCGTTCCTCAGATATGCTGCATACCCTTCGGTCCACCGTCGCCGACCAAGTCCGCAAGGATGATGGATGGCAGATAACTTGGAAGGACGGTCATTCGTCCTTCTATCCCCGGTCTTTCCTTGAACGTTATGCGGTATCGAATCGTGCTAGCCTCGCCAAGCTTCACCACCACGTTCCTGTTCAGCCATGGGTAAAGCAGTCTCTCCAGAAATCTACTCTTTTTCTCCCGTATTCTTCGCTGTCTACATCACAAGGTCTCGTCACCGCCATAGAACAAGTGTCAAAATACGGCATTTTGTTTGTCACTGGTGTTCCCAGCGAGAAGACCTCCAATGAAGAATCCGAAACGCGTGTTCTGGCAGACAAGTTTGGTGAGATCAGACCCACATTCTACGGTTTGTTATGGGACGTCGTCAACAAACGGAATAGTAAAAACATCGCATATACCAACCTAAATCTGGATGTGCATATGGATCTCTTGTTCGTCCTTGTTCCGTTCTTGCCTCTGATGCGTTTCTTACTTTATTCCCAGATACTTCCAGCATCCTCCGCGATACCAGATTCTTCACTGTCTGCGCAACAGGGTCGTTGGAGGAACGTCTGTCTTCGTCGACGCACTCCATGCTGCTGAAACTCTCCGTCAACAATCGCCTTTGGAATTTATTACCCTCGCTACGACTCAGGTTCCTTTCCATTACATCAACGACGGACACCACCTTTATTATACCCATCCCACAATCGAACTAGATCCCACTCAGATGGCAACTCCTCCGGAAAACAGAGCTATCAAACACGTCAACTATGCTCCTCCCTTCCAAGCACCAATCCAGATGACCGAGTCGCCGGAACAAGTGGACCAATTTTACACCTCAATACGCAAGTTTGAGGACCTCTTGGATGCAGAAGAGAACAGATACCAGTATACTTTGAGGGAAGGAGACGCAGTCGTGTTCGATAACCGCAGAGTGCTCCATGCGCGGACTGCGTTTGACGATATACCAGGTGCAGTGGTGAAAGAAGGGGACATTAATAGGTGGTTAAAGGGATGCTATCTGGAAGATGATGCCATGATGGATCGATATCGAGTGAAGAAAGCACAGCTAGAAATTTCACAAATATGACTTTGTATTACACTGGTGTACAAGTAGCTAGAGTTTAGCAGTTGGTTTTAGTACATAAGCAATTCCACCACCAAGAACATCCTACAATACCAAATTAGCATCTACGCTTGTAAAGAAGATCAAAATTTTACCTTGCCAGTGTTGAGATCTTTCGCCACGAACGTTACCTCAGTCGTTCCCTCGGGCCCTGGCCCAACTTCCCAAATCTGAATTTCAAGCACATCGCCGGGCTTTACGGGCGCAGTGAACCGTGCACCGAATAACTTGAGAGACTTGGGGTCGTTCCCACCCACGCTCTTGATGACAGCGCGGGCAGCGAAACCATACGTTGAGAGGCCGTGGAGGATAACACCACCAAAGCCGGCTGCGTTGCCGATTCTAGGGTCTAAAGGCTATTTCGTGAGACGGGCATTGATTCGCAAAAGTTAAAATTTACCGATGTGAAGTGGATTATAGTCGCCGTTGAGCCTAAAGGTGATAGCCTGTTCTGGTGTCGTTTGGTCCCTGACGACATGAGTGGGCGCTCTGTCCTTTGGAATCGGTTTGGCTTGAGGTGGGCCAGCGATGACCTTGGAGAACTTTTCCCCTGTTATTTTTGCTCCTAGATGGAACGAGGATGACTACGGTTTGTCATCAGTGCAAACACGGAGCGGGAACGGAAATGAACGTACGTATAGCTTGGCATAACTCGTGCCCTGGGGGTCAACAAGAAGATTTTCGTTGGTAACGATCACGCCAGACTCTGTACGACAGATTCTCAGGAAAAACTGCAGATCTGGGAAAGTAAAAACGGCATACTGTTCTCAACTACACCGGTAACCCGTGTCTTCCATTTCCAACCTTGTCCGCTGACGAGAGGCAAGTCTTTGAGAACCTCGATCGATTGGGTTCCGTGAACCTTTGTCGCGTTCTAACGGGACTCTCTTGGGAAAATGAGGATCACTTACGACACGGTTTGGATCGAATTTGGGAAGACCCGGAACTGGTCCTGATTTCATCCGTTCTGCAAAGTTGTTGACATCTTGGTCGGCCAATTTGAATGGAAGAACAACTGGGTATGTTGGTAGGGCGGCAAAGTCGTTGTCTGCGATGAGGACTGGGTATGGGTCATGCTCGGAGTGACAATGACTATAGTGGCTTACCAAGCTCTGCGACGAGCAAAAAGTATATTAACTGACTGAGAGAATGTCCATAACTAGCCACATACCGTAAACGAATCGGTAGTCGTCTGCTTTTGCGCCAACGCCGATAGCATAAAGTAGTAAATCCCGTTTATTCCAAGAAACCTACGAAAGATCAACATCTGAGTTATTATGCTAGAGTTGGGCTTACGGGTTTGTCTGGGAATTGGTATCCAACGGCCTGAGCAGGATTAGACATTGCAGCTTCACGAGTGGAGACTCGGAGGTATGTTAAGTACCGGCCCGTGTTTTGCCGGCATTTTCGGCTAATTCAACCGTAACTTTCGACCGGTCACGTGAACGGCGATCAAGCGTTGAATTGCCTAATTTGGCCAGCGAGCATCAAACACGGTCACACATTCGGTCAGAAGTTCAAACACGATGTAACGTTCGTTTCCTTTCATTGGCAAATATCTACAGTAGTAGAACAAACGGCAGCAATGCCTGTTGAACAAATGTACGTCCCCCGACAGATTAGTTACCATCGATAGCACACCTAATCGCGATATTCAGACGTAGACGGTTCGCGGGAGATCTTGCTTTATACCCGAGCCTAGCAAGCGAAAGGGTTCGAGATGAGAAGAAGAAAGACTCGCGTGTTGGCCGAGATATAATTTCGGTCGCGTCCACCGTTTCTTCGTCAAGTGCACGGACATCGATCGCGTCTTCCACCGCGTCATACCCCATTTCACCAGCTAAATCTAAAGCAAGACCTACTATCGTCATCTCTTCCGACGAGGAGAGCGACGTTGAGGTCGAGCGTCAATTGACAAAGTGAGTTGGAGCGAGCTTGGTATTTCAAATCTCGTACATAATTCCTACGTGTTCTACATAGCCATGCCACCGACCCCAAATCCGGGCCTAAAATACAATTCCCTGAACCTGACATCCGCCCTGACCCAAATTACGCGAGAGGGCGTGAGGGACCCACACCTGAAACCAAACCAACTGCCAATCAAGCTCCGTATAACAAGCACCCACAACTGCCACCACCAGCCCGTCCACCCATGCAAGCTTACAACGGGTCGCGTCAAAGCACAGACTACCCCGGCGGCTATAAATCTATGCCTACAGCTATTCATGTTCCATCTAATTACGATTTACCAGCGCCAATACGCCCGGCTGTTCCATCATACGATGTGGCGGAGCCTGTGGTCAATATGGCGGCTGGAGACGCCGACAAGGCTGTCAAAGATCTAATAACGGGATCTATCGTTGACATTGAAGCGGAAATCAATCCAGAGGACATGATAGTACCTAGCTTTGCTGAAAGTATCAAGTTGTTGCCTCATCAAGCACTCGGTCGTATCTGGATGAGAGACAGAGAAACTGACAAGAAGACAGGTGGTATTTTAGCGGATGATATGGGGTAATTTCTCCTTTTTCTGTGTCTTGAACGCATTTGAACCTTGGTTATTAGTCTCGGAAAGACGATCCAGACCCTTACGCGCATTGTAGAGGGTCGGGCACGCAAGTCGGATGCTGCCGAGGGTTGGTCGGCGTCTACGTTGTAGGTACCTTTTAAACGTGGTTATACTCGTAGGTTCATGATGCCATCTAGGGTGGTTTGTCCTCTAGCTCTCGTTGGACAATGGGCAGACGAAATCCAAAAAATGGCTCCAGGCTTCAGTGTATTAAAACACCACGGAAACCACAGAACGACAGGTAAGATTGCATTGCGTTTTCGCTTGATTCCCATGTTGAGATTGTACTAGACCCGTCGGACTTCAAGCACCACGTTATTATTACAACCTATGATATCGTCAAGTACGAGTACGAAGCTTCCAAAGATAGCGCCAAAAATGAGTCGCAAGCCACCCTTGATAGCGATGATGAAAGCGGGAACGACTACACTTCAAAGTCCAAACGCAAAGCAAAGCCAGCTGGGAAGGGAAAGAAAAAGAGAGCTGCTCTCTTTGCCACGAAGTGGTGGCGTGTTGTGCTAGGTAATTGAATAGTTCAGCTTGAAAAGATCGCATCTTGACCGGAATTTGTAGATGAGGCCCATAACATCAAGAATGTGAAGACGAAAGGTGCGATAGCTTGCTGCGAACTTCAGGCGAAGTACCGGTGGTGTTTGACTGGTACACCTCTGTAAGAACAATGACCTTCTTTGGAGATCAAGTGTTTACAAGCAACGGAAACTTTAGGCAAAACAATGTGCAAGAATTATACTCCCTCTTCAAATTCCTACGTATTAGACCCTTGAATGACGCCCAAGCCTTTGATGTACAGATTGGAAAGCCACTCACAACAGGAAGAAATGCTGGACAGGCTCTGAAAAAACTCCGTGTAGGTACACAAATACTCAACAATGGGACTGTAGCTGACACCCTTGTAGGCCGTGCTGACACAGGTGATGCTCAGGCGAACAAAGGATCAAACTCTCAACGGGGAGAAACTCATTGACCTGCCTGCTCGCAACGTCAACGTCGTCTCGTGTGATTTTGATTCTGCAGAACAGGAGTTCTACACTGCTCTCGAAACAAAGATGGAATCGGTGCTTCAGAAACTGATGGCATCAGATGCTGGAAATAAATCGTACATGTCCGTTTTGCTGCTTTTGCTCCGCCTTCGGCAGGGTAAGCACACAGTTTGGGTACGCCTCGTTGATCAAGCTAATGCATTAGATAGCCTGCAATCATCCTGTGCTGGTCACAAAGGACTTTAAGGGCGATTCCGATGCAATCGAACCCAAGGGAGTCAAAAAGGGCGCAAGTGATCAAGATGGTGACGCAGATGACCTTGTCGCGGCTTTTGATCAGCTAGGAGTCACCCGAAAGTGTCGGCTCTGTATGCAAGAGTAAGTGTCACTGATCGATTTCTATCACATGGCAGTTGAATGATGGGCAGTTTGCTTCCATCGAATACTGGGGAGGGAGAATGGAGTGACCACTGCTTAAGTTGCATCCCCCTCGCTCGGGGAGCGAAAAGAAATGAACACGATATACCGTCGTCAGCCAAGTTACGGAAGATACTAGAAATCCTCAGTGATATCAAAGAGCAGTCGGACGGTTCAGAGAAGACAATCATTTTCTCTCAATTTACGTCAATGTTGGATCTTATCGAGCCGTTTTTGAGGGGCGAGAGTATCAGATACGTTCGATGTAAGTCACATTTAACGACCGCCGGCGTGATCTCAACAAATCTGTAGATGATGGCAAGATGAAGCCTGCTGACCGTGAAGCGTCCCTGAAAAAGATCAAGGAAGATCCAAAGACCAGGGTTATCTTGATTTCATTTAAAGCCGGAAGCACAGGTCTCAATCTAACTGCCTGCAACAACGTCATCCTTGTTGACCTGTGGTGGAATCCGGCTCTGGAAGATCAAGCCTTTGACCGCGCTCATCGGTTCGGGCAAAAGCGGGACGTGAACATATTCAAACTGAAAATTGACAATACCATCGAGGATCGCATTTTGCAACTTCAGGAGAAAAAGCGAATGTTGGCACAGGCCGCTTTGGCTGGAACGAAACTCAAAGACATGCGCCTCGGCTTCGATGAACTGCTTGCCTTGCTCAAATGGGACAAAGATGGTGGCGGTGATGACAGCGATGGCGATGAATATGATTGATGTAACTTGATGGCAATGACTAGTATCATAGTACAGACTATATTTTGTAGAATGGTGAAACAAAATTTGGGGCATGAGTTTAAATTTCCCACATAGGCCTCGCGCTGATGGACTTCTCTCACTCCCATTCTTGATCTGTTGTCCGTACAATCAGCTTTTCTTTCTCATTCTCGCCAGGAAGGTTATGGGCTGTCTGTACCACCACACATAAACACGTAACGCCGAATCATGTCAGAAGATCCAACGTCTCTCGCTCGGTACGATATTTCTCCTATAACTCGTGCTTCTGCTCACCGCAGCACCTATCCGCGATCTTAATCGACGATGAATCGTCTTCAGGGACGCGAACCGTCAACATCAGACATTGAAAGAACTATTGAATACGAACGACCCTTACGGAAAGGAAGTAGAGTTTCAGCGAAAGAAGCGAGTGTTCCCGCCTTTTTGTAATTCTCGCTCTGACATGAGAACTCCGCTCTCATCCTGTCTTTTTCCCATTCCGAACCCGTTTAAAGACTCCGGAGACAATATTTGCAATTATTACTTGTGCATCCACATGCACCAGAGTCAAAAGATGCCGAGACTCATCTGTGGATGCAAACATCCTATGCCTTCATCACAGCATACAAACGGAAGGTACACGAGTTGGATCAGCAACAGCAATCCTCGCAAGGGCCAGGTCACCAGAAGCACGTAGAACACCACAAGCTTGTTCAGCGCTTCCGCCAGTTTTTAGCAGAAGAAGATAAATTTTGGGCTAAACTCGTGGGCCGACTTTATCGCACTTTTGCCCTGGAAGAAGCCCGCCCAAATTTGGAAGTGATCGGCATACCGCTGGAGGATGAACAGACCGCTCAGCAAGGCGCCGGAAATGGTGGTCATGGGCGCAATCAGCAATTGTTCCCGATGGAGGAATCAACTCCGCGGGTCGAATCCAAGACAGCTGCCGAGAAGGAAGCACGCATGTCTACCCTGGGCAAGGCGCTAGTCTGCCTCGGTGATGTTGCTCGTTACCGGGAGTTGTACAATGAGGCGGGTGGCCGACCTAAGGCCGGGCATGAGGACGGCGGGCCTGCGCGCAAGCGAAATAGGAAGGGCCCAGCTTGGATAGAGAACATGTCCAAGGCGAGGAACTACGACAAGGCACAGCAGTGTTATGAGCAGGCTAAGCTTCTGGTACCGCACGAGGGTAAACCGTCGCATCAACTGGCGATTCTGGCATCATATAAGAACGACGCGTATCTGTCTCTGGCGTACTATTACCGTGCACTGTGTGTCAAGCAACCGTGCGATACGGCGCTTAACAATATGCGGTTGCTGCTGATAAAAAATCTAAAGGAATCTGGGATGGAGGCAACACAAGAAAAGGGCAAGGTTGCCTGCCTTGACGTTGATGAACACCCAGGTCTCAGAGTAGATAAATTCAAGAAAAGGGTGGTGTGGCTACATGCCTTGTGGCGCCTTGGGTCAGAGAGCGGGATAGAGAAGTAAGTAGCGCTTGTACGCTTGCATTTGCATGGGATTGACTTTACCAGGATGAACTCGATCGCCCGGAAACTAGACTACGCCATCTTCCGCGATTTTGCAACCCTGGTGGGACAACGCCAGATGCCCCCCGATATGATAACTCAAGCCATTGCTATGTCTCAGGGTGCACTTTGGAAGCACCGTATGTTACGCGATTTGTCGGGCGAACACCAACAAGACGGAGCATCAGCCATGCTAGAATGGTCCATCGTCAAGCATATCATGGATATGCACTCTGCCCTGCTGGAAGTCGGAAGGGATGAAGTTAAAGTCCCACCTTCCCATGATACTAAGGACGATTTGGGTCAGCAGCTGTCGGCTGTATTCAAGAGAACGCTTCCTGCTTTGAGGGTTGCGAGTAAATGGTTGCGGGCAAACGTCAAGTATTTGTCACAAGATCCAGAATTCGCTGCATATCAACGAAAACGAAGAGGTTCTGTTGCACCAAAATCTCCCAACAAGATCAGTGGATACTCTCATCATACCAAACAGTTCTGGGAATTGTATGCTGAGTTTTCACGCACATTAGCTCGTACTTTCCCTCTTCCCAAGCTCCCAAAGCTGGCGAGTCCGCTGGAGGAAGATGCAGATTTGCAAGGATTCTTACCTCTGAAAAAGAAGATGAGTGAAGTCCCAACTGATGAGCAAGGAAAGGTCAAACCCCGAGAGGAAGTACATCCCAACGAGGAACAACTCATGCGTATCGCCGACTTGCTACAGGATGCAAGAGCTTTGGCAGAGACGGAGGTAAACAGCTTCCTGTAGTTCATTAATATGATCTGATTGGCCTTGATAGACCTCCCCGATCCAGTATTACAGCAAGAGTGGTATTATCATGTTGGACATCGATGCTTTTGAAACCGAAATGCCCAAAGTAAAAGTTGAAGCGACTCGACCTCCAGAAATGGTACAGCCACCGGTGTCGCGTCCTCCGGCTGTCCACTTGGTTCAAATTGCACAAATTGATTCCGAGCAAAACAATCACGAGGACAATTTGTCTGATATCTCACCTGATGCCGATGATGACGACGACGTCGTACGAGCTGCATTCAACGAAGCGTTCAATGAACTTAATGAAGCAGACGAGGACGACGATGAGCAGATAGTATTCGACCCAAGGTATGTCCATAGACGGTTTTAAAAAAATCTTCTTTATATATCTGCACGGTGTAGGCCAACCATATCACCTACGAGGATTGCCGTTTCTCCACCCGCCTCAACTAGCCCCGTTTCGCCGCCAAGGCCCATAGCAACGGTGATAGGCAATTCGGTCCAGTCACCAAATCGCACAAACGGCACTTCTCCTAGAGCTGTAGCACCTACAACGGCCGAAGACCTATTGATAGGCGTCATGGGTTACAATCGTTCTCCAGCACCGTTGCCGCCGATCCCATTTAACGCCAATACAACTCATCGCTCAACGCAATCTATCTGGTCTACCTCACCAGATGAAATAAAAATGATGGCCGGAACAGGTCTAAGTGCCGGCCCGTTATTCAATTCTCCCCCTCTTCAGTATTCCTCTCTGGCGGCCCCAACCCAGACGCCGGAACTTCCCAGCCTTTCTCAGCAGTCAATTTGGGGTCCTCCTCCACCCCGTCCTTCCGGAGGGTTTGAACAGGCTCTTCACGGCAGTACTCCCGGCAGCGGGTTGGGCTTAGGCACGCCAAGCTCTTTCTCGCAACACCATGGGTCTGCTGGCCTTTCGACGACTAACGGTGCCAATGCAGGACGGAATAGTTTGTTGCAACATAAGCGCGTATCATCGTTTGCTCAGCAAATGCAACTCCAACAACAATCTCAGTATCAGAGTCATCCCTCAGCCTCCCCGACATTGGCAAACCCCTCTCATCGCTCTGGCATGATCACCGATCCTTCCCTTGCGCTGTCTATGGACGGAATGCGCAACCCTGATCTTACAGGAGCCATAAGAGGACAGCACGACCTGTTCTACAACCCCAATTTCCAAGCGGGCACCTCATATCATACAAAACATCTCTCGTACAATGACCCGAGACTGGGTCCGGGGATGCAGCAACCCCCACCATCAGTATGGGGCAATACGTGACCTTACACAAGCGTCCAGAATTTTTGCCAATAATAAGAGGGTATGTCTATTATCTCCAGGTTGATGAAGTTTTTGATGGCCATCGTTAGGTTCGAATACACCTGTCTCTAGACCCATCCAACATCCTGTGTCGCATGCATGGCTTCGTGGCCGGAAAGGGCAACATGCCTTCTTTGGATCAATGGGCCTTGGATGCGACTGGATCATGTCATGCTGTGGACATAGGAAGAAGATTGCATGGCTGCAGCGCAATTCTTTGTCTGTGCAGGACTGTGTATGCGCACAGACGCCACGGATGTTTCACTTTCCTGTGTCGCTGGCATTTCAGTGGATCTTTTCGTCACCACAGACATTTGTGTATTTGAACCTTTCCTTCTTTTTCAGTTTCCTACATCATTGTATCACTTCGTCAGTTGGTTTCTGTTTTCTTCCTTCTCGTTTCTACGAGTCCCTGCCAGTAACGACCCTATGCGTTAGAATGGTATATCATGATTCACTAGGACTAGGTAGTAATTAGTACACGCTATGTCTCTCCAATCAGTAGCTCCGCCAAAGTGTCTCCTTCCACTCCGGTCCCAGTGGTTACACGCTCCCAAGGCTTCTCTCTTACGGGAGTCGTAGACATGCTCGGCGTAGCATCCTGAAGAAGTCATGTAGTCGATTGCAGCACGTTGATAGGCTAAAGGCACATACGTTGAGTCCATCGGGAATGACCTTGTTATTGGGAATCTCGGCCACTCGCCCGGATGAGATCAATTCCTGTATCTCGGCAAAGGTGAGGATCCGTGCTTCATCATCCTCAGAACGAGATGATGACTGGGACGACGGGAGAGGTACTTCGACATTCAATAGATCTGATGGTGTTTTCTCGTCCGGGTCGCTGACCACCGTCTCTTCCTTTGACGACCCAAAGGTCACTTGTCTGGCGTGTTCAACAGCTATACTGTGTCCTGTTAGCCTAATGTAAAATATATCATCAGTTAAACGAAGCTCCGCAGTGTCTGTACGTGCCTGTTGAAATAGAACACGCGAGCTCGCAACTCAAGCTCGTCTTTGGATGAAGCTTCTGCAGCGCCAGTAAGAATGCTTTCTAGACCTTTCTTGGTAGACGTGAGAGCTTATTTGTTTTGCATTGATCTGGCCAATGTACCTTGTATGCCGCATCTGTGTCGAACGGGTAGAGCGCGAATTGCTGCAGAGGATCCTCACTGGTGGACATGGGAGCCGTTATCTAATCTTTCACGTGACGTCGCCCAGCCCTTATTCTGATCGTTACGGTCATGTCGTGCCATGTCAAGTCTTTTGTTGAGCCGCCTTCATCACCATGTCAGGAGTAAGTAAAATCACAGCGGAACGTAGTCGGAAAGTTCTCCTGGAACTCTTGGCAAAACCGGGCAATGGTGAGCTTCATATCTGAAAATGATTCAAGCTTTGACTGTCTTCCGGCGCTTAGACGTCTGCGCTGACTGCAAAACTCGAAATCCACGATGGGCTTCCCACAGTCTAGGCATATTTATATGGTAAATTCGAAGTTCATGTAAATTTGCAGAAGCTGAATATGAACAGTGTTAACTGTGCGAGCATCCACCGGAAGATGGGAACGCACATATCCAAAGTGTGAGCAACTTGCCATATTAACATTAAAGTGCATTGTTTTGAGTAACTCTTTCATCAGGAAAAGCCTGTCGTTAGACTCGTGGACTAAGGAGCAGGTCGAGGCGAGTGTTCTAGTCCCCCGCACAAACCGTCTCAAAACTTATGTCATTGTAATAGAACATGAAAGCTATGGGTAATTTGAAGTCAAATGCCATCTACAATCCCAATGAGACTCGCCACCCTCCTCCTCCTGCCATGGCAGATCCTGAAAATGACCCGGAGCTCGAGTCTTACATTCGAGGTGAGTCATCGATCCATGGTTGAAGTACCACTTACTAACGTACTCCAATCCGCAGCAAAGTATCAATATAAAAATTTCATTGACAAAGCAGCATTCGTCACTCTCAAACTCGGGCATTCCAAGGCGGCGACCACCGCTGTCACCACAACTCGGTCAGCAACAACTCTGGTCGTAAAACCAAAAGTGTCAACACCACCCCCGGCTCCTGCTTCTAATTCTGCAAGTGGTACACCGGCTAAAACCCTTGCACCTTTGCCTCCACAACGTCCGTCGGGATTTGCCACCTCGTCCTTGCAGTCCACCTCTCGGACTGTGGAGAAGCCGAATGTGTGGACTGACTTGATATCCCTACAGGACCCCCCAAGTTCTCACTCCCTGCCATTGCAATATCAGGTTCCTACCACCCCTCAAGTAGGGATTCCCACTGGTTACATGACGAGCGGCACGTTTGCCCAACCCGTGAGCTCAGCAACTATGCCGTCTTTCCAACAACTGCCCTATTCCAGTACCCCTCTAACCGCTGGATTTCCCACCACGAACACATTTTTACCGTCGACGCCAATGTCTGCTGGGTTCTCCGCGCCGACAGCTCCCATGACTCCGCAGGTTCAGCAACAATTTTTGCAACCTCAGCCACTACAAGCTGGACCAGCGCTGACCATGTCACAGCCAATGGTGCAGCAGACACAATATTCGACACCGTCTCCAGCCCTTCTTTCCACTCCTAGCCCTGCGATCGGCTCATTTATGAACCCGAGTCCCCAACTACCTATTCCATCTCCTGGACTACGATACACGCAATCTACTGTGACAGTGACCCAACCAGGCATGGCCATGACTGGTGTGCCCCAGAACATGACAATGCCTGTCCAACCCAACATGGGGATGGGTTTCGCACAACCACAAACACCAATGGGATATACAACAAGTCAAAGCTACCAAACATATACAGGATATGGTAATGTTCCACAGCATCAATGGGGACCACTCTAGTTTCTACAAGTGATTATTTACGGTATGGGATATACTTTAGTAAATCTTATTGGCAGATATGCATTGGGATAATGGAATAGTCAATGTAAAAAAGCATGGACTCAATAATAACGCTCGGAGAAGAAATTACTACATCAGGCTTCGATCATTTGATCATCGCTGACTAATCCGAATTGCGAGCTAAAAATTGACTGCTACAAACCACCATGGTAAGTATGAGCAGCGGAACCCCTCTGCCGTGCTCTCGCTGAAACGATGCATGATTTAGATCATTCCCGTTCGATGCTTCTCGTGCGGTAAGGTTATTGGCGATAAATGGACGGCGTACTGCGAATTGCTAGCAAAAGACATGAGTGAGGGGTGAGTTGTTCCCGCATGCTACTTACTTGCTTACACCCACTGGTACGTGAACCAGCGATGCCCTAGACGAACTACAGCTGAAGCGATACTGCTGTCGTCGCATGGTTCTCACACATGTCGACTTGATCGAAAAACTGCTGCATTACAATCGTGCGTTCACCTCACTGGCATGTGGCTTGACCAGCAACTGACCCGTTTTCGGTTAGCTATGGAACGAACGAAAGACAAAATGAATTTTTGAAAGAGATTGTGCTACTCTTGGGGTGTTGGACAAATGGCTACCTTGCTAATCCATGCTGGCGACAAGCAACTAGTAGTTATCAGGCTGTCGCGGCATGGTTGCTGCTGGCACACACTGGCACTACATGATTTTGCATGTATTCAGGGCCTAGTAGTGGTTATTGTGTACGCCCAGAGAGATGTAGAACCATCGCTGTTGACTTGTTTATGTAGTAGTACTAGAAATGTCGTTTGAGCAAACCTTTGCATCCACAACGCTAGATGTCGCTGTCCCGGACACTTCTTTGGATTTTCCAACGCAAGATTCTCTTGACAGCTGGCTGGACCGTATAGGATCCGGCTTGGTCGACAGAAAACAGTCGTTCTTCGGTTCGTCGCCACATTAGTATCCTGCTAGTAGGTTAAATACAGCAGCACAGATGAACAGCTACGGACATTCCTCATCGTTCGTGTAAAAAATCTACCTCCGGAATCTGATGGACCTCCGCAAACATTGCTGTCCTTCCTGGCTCATCTTCAAGTTTCATTCGAGGCAACGTACATATCCACCGTACCAGATACTCAGGAAGATACTCGTGTACCAATTGTGATCAGTCCGCCGAGGGCTTCTTCTCTACCGAAGGCGAATTTAAATCCGCGGTTGAGCTTACATCCATCTATCTTGCCGCCCCATACGCCCAACCCCACACCAACTACTACTGAGCATGATCGAAAGTACGTGGCTTCGGAAGGGACACTTTTACTGGCTGGAATCTGGGGACAGAACCCGTCCCAGGATGCAAACGAGGATTTCAGATTGCTGTGGTCGTCTTCAGAACAACTCTGGGTCGCTGTCTATTCCTTCTCGTTAACTGTCTGTGAGTCGTTCATTCCGGCTTACAAACGAGTTATCCTAATCGATGCCATTCAGCATACCTTCGACTCAACGTGTCGGACCCACTGCTTTGTTTAACGGTATCCGCCACTTTACGTGATAAGCCAATCACCACTGCTTCGTCGAAACATCCCCTTGCTTTGTATTTTGCTGAAGTCGGCGGTCAATCGTGCTTGATTGAACCGGAGATTCCTGGATCGACGGATGGAAATGATAAGAACCAACCTGTAGAAGAAGATGAGCTTAACAGACTGGAAGAGGTTAACTTACTTCAGGGATTGCACGGTGGTAGGTGGCCTGCCATTTTTTCTCTACTACTCGTTCACTTAAGCTTCCATAGGTCCAGAATTTGGCGCAGGATCCTCAACTGTATCCTTACCTTCCACTCGCCTCGGGATAGTATCCCGTCAAAAAATGTTTTCGCTTCCACCTATCAATCTTCCGTCTGCGCAACCTCCGGAACTGTCTCCAATGACAGCTCTGCGCGCGGTCCATCCTACTCTTCGAAAGTCATTCCGCAAAACGCTGGGTACTGCCTCAGGTTTCCGTGTACGGATGCGAACAGTGTTCGTTCCCTATATGTTACTCTCAAGAAGAGTGGCTTCTTGGTCTGACAACGGCGAGGATGAACGGGACAAGCGGGAAGCAGGCAATGAAGAGAGAACAATTGTTCTCTGCATTGAAATCGAAAATTCAAGTGAGTCGGGCCCTCACATTGGGTTTGAAGTCGAAAAGGTGGATGTACAAGTCGGCGGAGGAGATGCAGAAGCGCATCTCATAGCATGGGGCGAGGCTTCTTTCCTAGAAGCAGACGAAAGCAAGATCTTCCCACTCCGAATTAATTCTTCCTCCCAGTACAATCTGCTATATGCTGTCTGGTTCCTACACCCTCCAGATGAACTCAATACCTTACCATTCGCCGGTAATCATGGCGCCATGTCCATAAAATCTGATTTGCAAAGGGCGGTCGCCATCTATATCCATGGAAAACCATACGAGAAACGATCGCAAAGTGTTATGATCGATGATGCACCCGCCTTACTTTATCCAACTCAGACCTTTTCGTCCCGCTGGAACTGTGTCTTGGATTTGGGAGTCCGTGACCAACAGAATTTAGATATTATTGATACCACTGACCCTTCCAACCCAACCAACAAGTACCCAAATGTGCTCCCGGAACCTGCTTCGCCATTCCCACTCTCCAGTGCTAGATCAGGCGGTTTTACTTCACCTAGTCAATCGCCTGCAACAACTCCCCGCTCTTCTCTGATAGCTGGTACCCAACGCCTCTCATTGCCTAAAACGCCCATCTTAGGCCGTCCTTTTACTCCTGTCAAAACTCCTCGCGGCTACAGTGACCAACAATTCACGCCGCCTCCATCTGCCAGACAATCTTATGTGCCTCCCTCGCAATCTTTAGCTGCTGTAGCCCAGTTACTTCATTCCCCGACGACATACAATGCACCGACGACATTGCCAGGCTTACTAGCGGACGAAGGCGAATCAAGTGATCCGCCACTGACACCTGCCTACCCGCCCCATAGTCCCTACCTACCGAGCCTAATGTCACAAGGCCCAATAACAGCACAAGGCGCGGGGAGTGTGGGTCCAAGTGTTGAAACTAGACGTGAGCGAGGTTCTGGCCTAGGGTTGACGTCAGCGATATCGCCGACGACGCCAATCCCCAATGGCAGTACCCTTTTCGCGGACCAGCACCAAGCTGCTTCGAACAAGGTACTGCAACAAAAATTGGAGAGCGGGCAGTCAATCGTCATTTCCGTAAGACTCATATCACCTCGGGACGGAGAAGGCGTTCGAGACATGGAGGACATAGATGAAAGAATATACCCCTTGTCACGATTTTCCATCGAGGTCTTTGTGTTTAATCGATCAACCTGGACTCGGCGGTTTGAGCTGAGTTATCCCAACACTGCGAGGTCGAAGAGAAGGGAGCGGGTGACATCACGCCACGGCGAGTTTGAAGCTCCAGAAGAGAGTAAGAACAAGCCGGGCTATCCTGGAATACTACCTGTGGACAACAGAGTGCGGATAGGGTAAGTTGTGTTCGGAAAAATGATGCTTCTTATGGAGGCTGATGTGATTCAGCCCTCTTCTCCCTTCTGCATGTCAGACAGTCCGGATGCAATTTCTTGCTGTGACGCCTGGTGTCCATTCGATAGACGCATTGACATTGACCGATATTGAGACTGGTTACTCAATGAATCTGAGGTGGGCACTTCTACTAAAATCATGGTGATTGATCATTAATTTGACATAGGTCTGTTATGGATGTTGTCGTCCATGAATTCAGTTAGACTTTCGTATGAGCTTAACCACGTATTTAATCATTAGAACCTGTGTATCTGTGCGAATACCTACTTTAGGAGTCCAAATTGCAATACTTACATAACACCTGTGCCTATAAATAACTACTACTGTTCAGCAACATGACGAAACATAGCAAGAATAATACTGCCTCCTCCATCTTCAGCTATGCTGAATACAAGAAGCTAAACTACGGGACTAAGAAGGTGACCAGCTTGTCTTGTTGTCTTGGGCTTTTGGGGCTGATAATGTCTTCATGAAAGCAACGCCTAGGAAATGAATCCATGAGAAACTTTGACGCATGTGCTCTGTGCCTGAATCGAGCTCGGGACCCGCTTTCATGTGGCGAGGGTCACCTATTTTGCAAGGAATGCGTTTATACCGATCTTCGTGAGTTCATTGGTCACAGTTATATAATTTGTCGTTAAACTGTGTCCATACATCACAGTAACGCAGAAGACGGATATGAAGAAACAAAAGGACAGACTAGAAGCGCTGAAACGTGAAGCTGAAGAAGAGAGGGAGAGAGCAAGGATGGCAGCAAGAGAAAGGGTGCTGCTCGAGTTTGAGAAGGGGCAGCTAACGCTGGCGAGCAGTTCCATCATTGGGACAAAGCCCACAGTTTCTTCTAATTCTTCTGAACGTGAGTACCTTCATACCAAGTTCCTAAGCCCTCACCGTTGCCTAGCTAGAGGGACAAAACGAAAGTTTGAGTTTGATACCTCTGCAGTTGAGAAAATGACCAAGGAGGCAGAAGAAGCTGCACTACGGCAAATTGAGAAGGAACAAGCGGAAGCATTGAAGCACAAGCTTCCTGATTTCTGGTTACCCTCGCTAACGCCTACATACCAGTCAAGTGGTCCTCCCCAGTCATTAAGTGATGTCAAAGTGCAGACGACATGTCATGGCGGGAACCCTATACATCA
>KN818238.1:121445-137452 GCA_000827485.1 Amanita muscaria Koide BX008 | reverse complement strand
TGGACACATAGAAAGGACTCAATCAATGTAACTCGTGCGCTGTGCCACGTGCGATGAAGAAAGATGTCGTTCCCTGGACTCCCCTGCAGCTACACCAACTGTACTTATCTCTTTCATATGGCCTGGCTAAGCCGCGACTGCACAAACCTGTTAGAAAAGTTAGTCTGGGGCGCTGGATGTCACACTACTTTGTTCAGCGAATTGATCAAACTGCTTTTACCGACATTTGGGTAGCCGACAGCCCCAACGGTGACACTCCCTGGTCTAGGACTCTAGGCGTATGCCTTGAGACATATGTTGGCCAACAAGTCTGCATCATCCATACATCCGAACCAACTGAAGGCAATACCACTACTACGTTCTTGACAAAGCTTGTCTTCCGGTGGTTTGCCAATGGCAGTTACTAGTACTCTTTGGACTGTAACATCACGTAAGACGACCCGGCTTTCCGACGGTGATTAGACTTACTGTCGGCTGGATATGCTATTGGACTGCGGGAGATAGTGCAAGGGCCTTCAAGCCAAGCAAGTGGGTCGTCTGAATGCATGCTTGCGCAAGCATCACTAGTTATCACCGAAGACAAGCGATACAACAAGGAAATTTACCGTAGATATCAGTTTCTGTCAGAGTAAACACGTTATCGTAACCTCGTTTCTCATACGCAGGGCCCTCATCTGCGACGACCATGCAGCACTACCCTTGACAGTGTCATGTTCCCATTCGATCGAGAAAGATCGAGGAGAAAGTCCTTTCTTATCACTGGACGGGTAGGTTTCTCTGAAGAGAATGCAAACCGTAAACGTTCTGGCAGTTTTATCTGTTGTCCTTTCTCTTCATCGGGATTAATGAATGAAGTCTTCAAAACGAACTTCGTTAGGCGCTCCCTCGCCCGTCCTATTATATAGAATCTGAGTTTGTTTCCATCTACCTTGATGGGGTTTTCCTTGACTCATCTCAAGAACTTTCTGGCTACGTCACTCTGCACGGTTACAGCACCTGTAATGCCACCATTCTCAGGGTAATCGAGCACGACCTTGAGGTTAACCTGACGCTTGGGAGGGGGAGGAAAGAACCCTTCTGTGTGCAGAATATTCATGAGGAGACGAGCCAAGTCCGATCCAGTTGACATTCGAAGAAGGGATACAACCAAGGCCTAGAATTGTCGCTTCGTTCTGAGTGCCCATTGTCAAGCGATGGGCCAAAAGAAAGAAGGCTCGCCGTAGTTTAACCCATGGATCATTCGATCAATTTTGTGGGCGTGTGTAGTAGGTCCCGTGCTAAACTAACTTCGCCTGGTCTGAAACGAACCAGGCCCGAGTGCTTAAGCGCTTTCACGGGCGCGTTTGACATGCACGATGTTAAGTTACGACCTGGGATGGGATCATGACAGGATGGTAGCAGATGTCCCTTTCGGGAAATTTTCATTGCCAGTTGACACTGTTCGCCTTGCCATCATGATGTACATGGCATAACACTGCAACCTAACGCGAGCTAGTTGATAGAAAAGCGACTTACAACCCTTGCTGGAGCATGGCCCTCACGAGTTTCTGGCTCACTCTTGCACTTTGGCTAGTCAGTAGCCACGCCGCGGGCACGCACACTTTCCTGTCCAAGATCCAACAAGGCGTCGGCCTTACATACGTTTCTGATTCGGGCGTTTGCGAGACGACGCCTGGCGTTCATCAAGTGTCTGGATATGTTGAACTAGAGACCAATATGAACATGGTGAGGCGGAAAAAAATTGTGCAATTCAGTTCATTGATTCTCTCGGTCAGTGGTTCTGGTTCTTTGAGGCGCGGAACAATGCGGGAACGGCACCCTTCACATTATGGTACGAATATACTGTACGATCGCGGGCTCCAAGACCCCACTTACCATAACAGGTTCAACGGAGGACCCGGATGTTCGTCGATGATTGGCTTGTTCCAAGGTAAATTCAAGTCGTGCACAAGACGGGCGGTGCTGATACAACCTGGACTAGAAAACGGCCCTTGCCATGTAAATCCCGATAATGCAACGACCGTCATTAATCCTTATAGGTGAGTCGTAGCAGCTATCGTACTGCCTGCCAGGAGCCTTATTGTCTTCTCTAGTTGGAATAATATCAGTAACAGTATGTTCGCATATGTTGCATTCTAGAACGAAGTATAAACAGAATCGCTTGTCCCTTGCAGTCATTTATATAGACCAACCCATTGGAACCGGATTTTCGTATGGCGATGACACGGTAAATAGTACCTGGACTGCTGCACCTCAAGTGTGGAAAGCAATCCAAATATTGTTCGAGAGTGGAGAGTTTTCTCAATACCAAAGCAGAGAGTAAGTTCATCGGCTGATTGTACGGTGGAGTAAACCCTGATTATAACTCTAGAATCATATTGGCGACGGAGAGTTATGGCGGACACTATGGTCCCGAGTTTGTGACCTATTTTGACCAACAAAATGCCTTGATTCAGAACGGAACCATCAAAGGCGTCCCTGTTGTCGTTAGCGCACTCATGATTAATAAGTAAGTAGCACGTATGAAAATGGAGTGGATGCTGACCTAGATACAGCGGTTGGATCGATCCTTTGATTCAATATAAATCATACATCGATTTCGCGACATATGCGCCTGGATATGGTCAGCTTCAGCCCAATGCGACCTTGCAACAGATATCCAATTATTACTATCAATCCGGGGGCTGTAAAGATCAGCAACAGGCCTGCTATGATGCTGCAGACAATTCGTCCAGTTCGAACATCTGCGGGAACATCGATAACCCCGAGGGTTCCTGCGTTCGTACACTCACGAACTCCACAGGCAAAGTAGCTGACTGCATTATAGCAAAGAATATTTTCATTGGTTGTTCAAGGCTATGATCCTTATGATTTGCGTCAAAACGAATCCGCATTATTCCCATCGGAATACTACAGTGCTTACCTACAAAACACGACAACTCAAAAGCTTATCGGGGCAAACACAACCTACAACGAGTGCGCCAATGGCCCTTACTACAAAATTCTTGTGACTGGCGATGTAAGGACTTTGAGTGCTGTTAATTTGCCTGCTGACGACCGTCGGTAGGATGCTAGAACGTTACTGCCAGAGCTTGCCAATCTAGTGAATTCTAAACGAAAAGTGCTGATTTGGGTGTGTTTTTAGTTGTTGAAATCGCACATTTAGTAACCGTACTTGAAGGCAGGCGACACTGACATCATGTTCGTGGTCATATGTTGACAAATGGTCATGGCTAAACTCCATCATCAATAATCTTCTTAGCGTCAACTGGATAGGAGTTCAACAAGCGGTTTTGTCGATGAACTGGTACGGGCAAGCAAGGCTGCAGAACACACCACTGGTGAACATGACGATCAATGGTAAAGTGGCTGCACAGTACGTGAACGTGGACAATTTCACTTTTGCGTGAGTTTTCTCTTGGTTTGTGCAAAGACGCTATAATCCCAAGACTTTTTCCAGGCGCGTGTATGAAGCTGGCCATGAAGTGGTAAGCAAGCGTTATGCATTTATGCGTGAATGATACTTACTTAACAACGGTTTAGCCTGCGTTCCAGCCCGCAGCGGCATTCGAAATCTTCAGACAGGTAGTTGCGGGTGAGCAGCTGCACTCTGTCGGAGTAGCAGCGGTGTCTTCAGGCACACCACCGAAACTGTGGGCACAGGTTCTGTTGTATCAGTCTGTTTCAGTTGTCTCATTAATCTTGATGTTTTTGTAGTATAGTTTACCAACCTCAATCCTTGGCCACCTAATAATTAGATGTGACTGACACGGTTAGAATTATAAGGCCGACTAGCTCAGTTGGTTAGAGCGTCGTACTAATAATGCGAAGGTCTTGGGTTCGATCCCCACGTTGGCCAGATATTTTTTTGTCTGTTATCTGACTT
This sequence comes from Amanita muscaria Koide BX008, assembly GCA_000827485.1. Classification (NCBI taxonomy): domain Eukaryota; kingdom Fungi; phylum Basidiomycota; class Agaricomycetes; order Agaricales; family Amanitaceae; genus Amanita; species Amanita muscaria. The sequence goes on along the minus strand of KN818238.1, from coordinate 133,566 downwards.
AGTCGACTTTCTCCGAAACAACTTGAGGGCATTTGCTATGAACACGACCATACCGGACACTGGCTTCCGATGACCCTATGATGGAGTTGAGAAACTTGAGATGAGAAAATGGCCAAATATGCATTCGAAGACAAGACCAGTGGTTCTGTACAGTAGAGGTATAAAATCTCCAACAAAGGACAAGGGATAGCAAGCACCGCGGCATTTTTCTAGCCCTGACAAAGCGACGGCATTTTATCGGGGCACTTCAAAAGTAATTGACGCCACCAACCACATCGCTGTGCTCAGAAAAAATGAAATATGGACCTAAAATGGCCGTTGGGGATATTGGTGCCCTGTGTTGCGATAGACGGTTCTGTATCAGCACCAAGCTAGCGTCCAAAGTCAGAGGAACTGGAGCGACGAAAGATGGATATTTTACTGCAAGTCGATCGAGAGAAGGTTCATGATGGCCATCCTCGACCCACCCTCCCTCCGTATCCGCTTGAAAGGCAGTGTTGCACAAGAATGGGTCTATGAGCCAGAATTCCGACAAGAACAGTGTTTTCAAGGAATGTGTGGCGAACTTGCTTGCATTGGCTCGTGGGAGAGGAAGACTTCATGATTGAACTAATCATGGACAATGCTCTTGGCAGTTGCGACCTGATCCACCGCAGTTCATATTGCTCTTGGGTCGTATGGAAAGCTCAAATGAAAAAAGTACCGGCACAGCGTTCCGCGAAAATCACCTCAATTCTTTCTGATAATGGCGTGATGATTAGTTATCGATATCAATGATAAAGACTGAACGCTCTCGCCATCGGTTGTCCATGAATCATTAAGGTGTAAACGCTGCAGGACTGGTTGGTGCATTGTACTGCGTTTTCCCGGAAGTGAGCGGCACGGCTGCCTGTGGTGTCTGACAATGCAGAAACCATGCTTTGAGAAGCTTTGCGTAACAGACACCCCATCAACAACCACTGTGGCGTATCAACAGGTGATCCCAGAAGAAGTTCGAGATATTATTTGTTCAGTGCTATAGGTTTGCTTAATTATGGGAGTGGAAGGTGCATTCGGTGTGAGAACAAAATGGAGTGCGCGATATTGGTGGACATGTTAACGAAGATAGCAAGAGCAATGTTCGCGTACGCCGTACGACGCGTATATGCGGTAGCTTGTGTAGCGCACGTGTTGGTTGCGCTTTGTTATATATTGCTCACTTTCTTCCTCATTACTTACAGTACGATGACCTCCTCACCGAGTGGCTCGATGAGCACGAGCGCAACGACTCTGCGTGCCTACCACTTTCCAGAGCCAGTGTCAATCCCTTCCACCCCTATCTCATCTCCTTCACCGGGCAATTCCCTTCCAGACAGTCCCTTATCAGACTCCATCTCTTCTCTTCCTTCCGTCTCCTCATCCTTCTTTTTCAGTTCAGCAGCAGCGAGTCCACCCCATCCACACTCGTCCCAATTGGACCACTCTGTGTCTCAGGGCCTCATTATTCCCTCTCTCTCACTTCCGACAGCCCTACGTCGCTCTACGCCCTATGGTCAAACATTAGGCAATCTACGAGTGCTGGTACTCGTCCGGAGGGGCGCCGATCCTTCTCTTATCCCGGCATTGGTGCTGGATGATAACGAGGACATAGTGGATGTGGGAAGCTGGGACGAAACAGAATATGGTCGGACTATGAAAGCTTCTACTGACTGGGTAGAACACAGTGACACTGGCGGTCTGGAGAAATTCGAACCGCTACGAAACGTGGAATTTATAGAATTCCCTGTCTACGACTCTGAAACTGACGTGAGTATAATGTACCTGTCCCATGGGAATTGTCTAATATTAAGAATACGATGTAGCTTGACGAACTCATCGATAATGTCAAATCATGTCTGCAAAATCCTTTCCTATCTGTATCAGATATTCTTCATCCCAAGCATCGCACATCATCTGTATTATCTAACCTGCTGTCATCTCCAAATTCGCCCTTGTACACAGCTCTTATATTGTTACTGCCAACTTGTGAGTGACATTCATACACGTCCAAGTAGTTGGATGATCTAAGCGAATCCGTGATACAGCCAAGCTTCCCGATAGCTCCGATCTACGACTGGTCGTTGATCTAGCACCGTATATCCCCGTTATTTCCCTCCCTATTCTTCCCAAGGACGGCGATGGATGCCTTGTTGAAAAACCGGGTAGAATACAATCACCCAAAGTATCCTGCTTCAAACCCCGTACCCTGGCTGCCCTGCGCGCTGGACTTTTCCGCTCCCCTGAAATTGTTGCTCAGTTACGCTCCGAAGCCGCTGACAGATTCATGCGTTGGCGTGAAGTCGAGTGCGCTGTAGCGGATATATTCTCCATAAGGAATGGTGCTTTAAGCCCCGATATTTCGCCCAGTGGCTACCACAACGCCCAACGGTCATCCCCGTCCTCCTGGGACAAGGCAAGATGGGAATCAGAGTGGATGCCGACTTTTTCGGTCGATGTCGCAAAAAGGCTTAGAGAGGGTACCATTACCCAACGGTCTCCGGAGGCGATTAAGTTTCACTCCGGACCGCCCGAAAAAGGTACAGACCCGCAGGCCCTTGATGATGGTAATGAGTCATCCGTCTCCAATATCGCTTCCCCATCCACCTTAACCGCGTCGAGCATAAAAGAATTCTCACAGGATGAGACCAAATTTGGCTATGTTCCCAAAACTTGCCCATTTGCCGAAACGGTCCCCTCGCCGGTCTTTGGGCGAAACCCGATGTATGACCCATTGCATCTGCCCTCCCTTCTTGTTTTTTCAATCTCGTTGCTGGGCCCGTTGAGGGAGCGCTTTGATGGCAGCCTTTCGTTTGTCTGGGACGCATTGGAACAAGTTCAGGTTAGAGTAGCCTTGTTAGGTGGATTCGTTGTTGGTCTTGGTGTTGGACTTGTCATTCGATAATTCTTTTTACATGTTATGAATCTCACTGTCGCTCGCAAAAGCCTAATAACCTTGTCATATTAATTTTCGATTGTATTATAAACGTCACAGTCCTTATTTATTTAACCACTAGTAAATGAACGAACGACTTGAGATAAACCTTTAAAACACAACATTAGGTGGAGATTGTACAGGTAGGGAAGGAGCGTAGTACTAAACGTGGGGTATTACTAGTTGTACATATTATAAACAAGCAACCATGGTATTAACTGACGAGCAGTGTCCACTGGTAGGGTATCAGAATGAGGACGAGTCACTCTCAGAGCGAATCATATGGCATCGTCGAAAGGAAAGTCGAGAAATCGAAGTCTGTTTGGACATTCGTATTATGTGAATATTGATCGGGGAAAGATATTAAATTGCTTGTTTCGTAGTAAGGATTGGGACCTTGAGGAACTTCTGCGAACGTTTTCGCTTGTGTCATATCAAACGAATGGAATTGCGTAGGCTCGTAGTATTCGGGCGTTGATGATGTCATGTGATGAAAAGAGAGGCTTGGGCCGAGTGGTAAGCCTTGCACCGGTGTCTCTGGCGCCTCGGAACAGGGACTAGAGCAAGCAGGCCAGGTGTCGACGTGTGAGAAGGGCGAGCTGACAAAAAGATGTTCTGGCGTGCTCGGTTCCGTCATCGAGTGGAAAGCAGGGTGAACAGCACCAAGGAGCTGATCATCGAGCGGAGAAGGTGGAGCGTAGAAACCGCCGTAGGGACTGACAGACTGACAAGAAGTTCAATACGAGTGTCATGAAGGGACGAGGCACACTTACGAGAGGGCTATATTGGCTGTCGTAATCCGCAGGGGAAGGGGATGCCGTTCCAGTGACCGACGGTGAACAGTTATCGTCAATGATCAAACGGAGTGTTGGAGGGGCTATGGGTGCGTAAGGGGCAACGAACGGCTGAGTGCTGGAAGGCCTGGAAGACTTCTCCGACTTGGCACGCTTAATAGGGCGGCATGGCACATAGTCGCTGTCCAAATCCAGCGCAGGTGCTGAAGAGGACCTGGCAAACTGTTGTGCAGTAATAGGCTCCTCGAACTTCGTGACAATCTCCATCTTGTGGTTTTTGTCAAATTCCTGCATCGCAGCGTCAAGATCATTGCCCTTCTTCCCGTTGACCAAAAGCTCCGCGATTTTGGCACAGCGTTTCATGTCCTTGGGAAAGACCCCTCTGACAGATCGCTTGCCTGATTTCCCGTTCTTCTTGACATTGGGCCGGAAAGTGTACCCGGGGAATCGTTGTCGGTGCTCTTCCTTCGCTATTCTCGCCTTTTCGTGCCAGACTTGGCGCTCTTTCTCTGGCAGATTTTGCCAGGTGAGACCAATAATCTTGGAGAGCGTACTGTGGTCAGTCTCGACTCCTGCCGAAACGTGATGACTCCTGATAAATGACGACCTGAAGAGAATGAACGCATTTGGAGGTCGAGGAATATGGTCCTCCGGTTTACGCTTGGTGTGGCCAGAGCGACGGGGAAGCGCTGAGTCGTCGGGGCAAGGAAAGAGTAAAGAATCGCTCTGCGGCAGGTCGAGTGGTTCTGATGTTTCCGTCTTCATGAAAGTGCCAGGAGTAACATTAGGTGCAAACAATAGTGGGGTCTCCAGCGCAGCTGTTGCCTCTTGCATCATGACAAGTCCTGCTTGCTCAATGATGTTAGTTGAAACGAATGGTGGTTTGCTTCTTCACTCACGTAGTTATACAAGTCGCCCAACAGGTGACAAACTGCTGGCCAAAGGTGAAAACAAAAGATACGGAGAGGGAATAAAGGCAAGGACGCGACAGAGATGGCAAACCCAGAGGAAAAACGAGGCATCTTTTTATAACCAGTATAGTTTATCGACGGCCTGGCAGGGTCGGCGGCTGGACTATCCGGACAACGTAACACAACGCTTACCTGTTTAGGGAAGGTATCAGTCTCCCCACAGAAAAGGAAGTGATGAAAACATCACTAACCACCCATTTATTTCTCTTCCTTTTTTTCTGATTTCGCTTTGCGGTGACAGGCTGTTATTCTCAGGCTTTCATTCGTGGGCGCTTCTCGTTCCATTGCATTTCGCTCTCGGTCCCGCCAAGAGCAAACGGATGCTGCTCGTAAGATGTAATTTCAGTGCTAGCCCGATCTCAGAGTACAAGTATTACCCTTTAATTCCGACTGCTCTCATGACAACCAGTCCATGAGAGTCGAATCCTTTGTGATTCCTATTCTTAGATGTGATTGACTGGCAGGAACCCAGCCACCGGTCGTACGTGGTCCTTCATTTGACAGCAGGGACTGACTCGTGACTGGTGCGAATTTACCGGTACAAAGCATCTTCCAAATCGGATCGTTTCCAGTCATCTGTGGTTGGTCCCTGTAGTCCAAGATATCACGATCTGTGATGCGATCCCCCTCTCTGCAACTGTTGGAGCACGATTTGTGATGAAGGTTAGATACCTTGAGCGCATGCAATAGACAGTGCCGACCTGGGATCTTGCCGATACTCACGGTGTCCGTCGACCAAGCGCTGATGCACGATCGAATTTAATCGATCAGATAGCGTAATCAATTTATTGGCAACCCTTCTTGAATACTGGGCCGATGTTAGCATCACGATGGCATGTTCTTGGTGGCGGCCCTGCTTTCGGGGTCATTGTTCTTCCAAAACAGAAAGCTGCAAAATGACCGTGGGACAAGGCCTAGTGAACGCCGGCGAAGAAATTCAAGTACTTAGCGATCCGACTAACTCAGTCTTCAGATCTCTACCTCATCCCGCGGGCAGGATCTGTGGCCGCTTGATCTTCGTACGTTCATGTTTCATATTCGGATCTAACGGCACAGTAAGCGGACTGTCAGTTGTTACGTTCCGTAATTTCTATAACCAAAGAAAACAGACGTACGTCGTATATTCAAGACTTCACTTTTCACTCTTCGCCTATACCGCTTGGAGCTATCTGCTTCAAAAAATCTTGCTCGCCCTAACGTCCTGTGCTTATGTCCCTCATTACTTTGATATTTTGTTGCGAAGCAACCTATCAAGCTGTTCGCTTCCGTAATGACATTGACAGTGAGCGTTCTCTCTCGCGAAAATCAACCAGTCAAGAATAGAAATGGCCCCACGTCCCTGGAAGAGAAGCGTTTACATTGCGGAGTATGATACACCGCGAATGATGAGTGACTTGGCAACAGACCATCGCCACAGATAAGTGTGGGGGTCCGAAGTCATCTTATCACAGTGCGCCGAAGACGTACTTAATTACGAATGTTGCTTACCGCCAAAATCAGACCGCTGATCGTGCTAACCAAGTTTGCAGGAGAGTTCCACGATGCGCTCATATGTAGTGTGTTCCCTTTGCTTGATTGCTTCCCTAGATATCGCCACACGGCAAGCGCCAGGATAAGATGAAACTTAAACAAGACTCTTGTTCTCGTGCATCGACAATTCGACCTTGACCTTGACCTATGTGTGGTTCAATCTTAAATAAAAACACGTGCCTAGTGCTTGATGACAATGGGTGGTAAACTTTCCAACCGTACAGTCGCATCCAGTCAGCTATCTAGTAGCTTTGCATATAGCCTTTTGAGCAATTGGTATGAGTTCTTGTATCATTGAGGATGAACTCGATGAAGTGAACAGTAATACTTGTGGCTGTGTACCTGTATTTGAATCGCGACAGCAATGTTCCCTAGCATTCCGAGGCTGCTCGAGGCCGTATCTTTGCCCTTCAAGCGATCACAGCTTGGACTATTTCATGGAAAATTGAAACAATACGGCAACAATGTCCCTTTTTCCAAGAACAAGACACGCAGGACATGGCTTCCGAACGTGCAGCGCAAGAGGGTATATTCAGAGACATTTGACCAAATGGTCAGGCTGAAAATCACAACAAGAGCTTTACGGTCGATCAAAAAGGTGCGTCACTCTTCTGGGTGAGTCTCCCTACTAATCGTTCAATTGTAGGCTGGGGGTCTCGACAATTACCTTGCGAAAACGCGTCATGAACTCATTGGATTAGAGGGAATGCGCCTACGGCTAGCAATACGCAAACATGCAGAGAGGAACACCGAGTCTCAGAAAGCGCAAGAAAAGGCAGAGCTTTCGCGTACACCTGAGGGTCAGGAGACACTGTTGCAACGGGAGCAGCAAGAGCTTCTGAGGGTACATCGGCAGACAGTGAGACAGCTGCAGAAAGGCCCAGGACCTACGTTGGATTTTGCCCGTACAACAAGGGAACTCGCAGCAAAGGCTCTGGGACTGTCCGGTTTGGCTAGGTTCGCACCTCGTTCAGAGACCTTCCTGTCATTTACCTTATCATCACCAGCGCACAGCAAACGATAGAGCATCTTGAATCACGGCGACGGGCCCTTGCAACCGCGCAAGTCTGAGAGGCCACTTCCTTGTTCCTAACATGTACAAGTTCATACAACCGATGCTGCAGGGATCATCCCACCTATTTTGTCAACCGTCAAATATAATGCTATTCTATTGCAAGATCCCGGTAACGAAGCGATTAATATTACATTGTGAAGGGCTGTTCTTTTCCAAAAATTACAGTTCCTGAACTTCTCCGGAACCGCAACGCCGGCGTTCTAGAGTATCTAGGCAACACAGGCGCGAGCTTTGGTAAGGGCACTGTTAATGCAGTGGCATACTGCAGGGCATCAACTGCGCGGTATTGCTCATTCATCCCGTTATATCCGTTACTTTGAAATCGGTGAGAAATGTTGCACGCGCCGCGGTTAGCGATGATCTATTCAGCTTCCGCATGGCCGCAACCATTACGAAAGTGCCAACTTTGTCAGATCCTACACGCAGCATGACGAGTAGATTTTAAGCGATGGGCTAGACCATATACGCTACCGCTGCTTAGTAGACGCGGAAGCGAAAGGACAATGCAGATGTCCTGCAAGCGAGGTTGTCACCCGGTATAGCCTAAAATCAGAAATCTATCCCAAACAAGTAATCACATTATATCCAAGTTCATAACTCGACTTTGAATATAGCCCAATTGAGCTGATATTCGTCATTCAGAACTTGGAAAAGGCAACAAAAGTGAATTCGATTGAGAAGACTGACGTAGGAATGGCCAGTAGGTGCGAGAATCCGCTTACTATGATACTAACACTTACACAGAAGAGTGGCTAAAGGTAGACAATCCACAACCCCACGGACTTCGTGTAATTGAACTCAGCAATGTTCTTGAAATTGACTGTGGCGACGAAGAATGCGATGCCGACCTCAGACTTGCTGAGGACCTGGACGTGGGCAATGCAAGAGAGTAAGACCCATAGCAATAGCGGTGTACCATTTTCTGCAAACTGGAAGCCAACGAAGCCGGTGATAAGTAACCACACATAGGCAGCCGCCACAAGAGCCATATACATGCATGCTTTGCTCCTCAGTTAATATACGATCGCCTCACTAGCAAACTGGACCGTGGAATGTAAGAATGTTCTTCTAATTGGAATTTAACCTCTGATCCTGCGTCTTCCTCTAGGCAATGGAATGATCGTTTATTACTTCGAGCTCCCCTAATGGCTTGCTCCTGCTCGATGGTAGATTTCTGAATTGGCTCCAAGTATAAGTCACGTGTACTGCCTGCCATGAGAACGCATGAAAAACAGAATCACATAACTAGCATGATAGATAATTTATATACAAGAAGTACAATAGAGAACTAAAATGGAGAAGGATCTGTGAAAAGAAAACTAGAAAGGAAAAAAGGCGTACATGCCGCATCCCAAAATACCACACTGCCCACGGTCGTTGATTGACGCTCATATCACCCAATTGCCTGGAGGTCCCCGAAAGGTTCCTTATCGACCAATCCTTGACATAGCCCGCGGACCTATCCCACATCCAAGCTCGAAATCGTCTCCCGCCATGTCTGATCCATCGGCCGCGATGTTTCATAAAACCAGTAGTGGGAACGTAAAAGAAAGTGAACTTATCAACAGTGGTCGCGATACGATCGTGCAGAAAACCAATAACTACAACATAGGAGGCGAGAATCTGGTGCTTGGTTCCTAACTTTGTTCTGGCCCTTACGCATTTCGACAGTGTTTTCCGACGTTATCAGCCTCATCCAATTCGCCGCACAATATATTGCAGCACGGACTCGCAGCGCGGATGGCAAAGGTCCGTTACCCCAAGCCGTACTACTGATCACACTTTACAATCATCTATTCTAGAGCGCGATCCAGTAGATATCAGCGACATAGTGCCACCAGATCCATCTTCATTGGTGAGGTACCTTGATGCTAAATGCTATCGCGGAAGGTTGATGGTGTCGCAGCCTGTTTCCAGCATTGCAGACAGTTATACACGCACCATGCTGGAGTGTAGGGTTGGCTATCCACTCTATGAACCGGAACCGTTTAGTCAGCTCTCGAAGGAATATTTGCGAAACGGCATCAATGTTGGAGATGTTGGTTTTGTTAGGCAGGATGGCGCTTTTGATTTTCTGTTCAACATTTGTCCACCACAGAACGAAGCGATTAATCCACCCAACCTTCCGGATGGTTTCTCTCTTGAAACATCTGAACATTCGGAAACAAGAGCCATGAGACCACTTTCGCGCGAGACTTGCTTTCTCCCGCGAACCGTCAAAACAACGGAGTAGGTCTTCTTTTCCAAAGCGTTGAATGTATCTCAGCTTGTCGATTATGTAGATCCGGCGAATACATATGTGATGGGTCTGAGGGAGCAATACTCGAACTCCCTGAAGGTGCTATCCAAGATGAAGCGATAAATACAAAAGCCTTTGAAGACCTCGCGAAGCTCCATGGTGTGCAGTGGTATGAGTATACGATGACCCGAGGCAGAAGTATCTCGAATGGATCATTATATCTCGTCACGTCTTCTACCAAATGCGCTCAATGGGGCATCGCTGTTTTTGACCGGCCTTGTGACACGGGGCAGGGTTTGACATTTGTTAGTAGTCCCTTCGGTTGGAAGGGTTCCAGGATTTTCACTACCAAGGTTGCCAACCCCAACCAAGGGGATACGCCAAATCAGTGCGTTTTTCTGCGAGGTTATAAGATCATGATTCGTCAAGACATATTTGATCATCTCCCTACACGGAGGCCAGCTCACCGCATTAGGGGTGGTGGAGGGTCTGATCTCATGTCCAGAATACTAACTGGTGGAAACCCCTTTACTCGGACTACGAGGTCCACTGTAGAGAAGTTGGATGAGGTTGTCTTACGTGCTAATTTCAACTCATCTCCAGTGTGTGGTGCTTTCTGTCGATGACATCTTAGTAATTCTTTTTGACGTTAGGTTCATCCCTCGGATCTGATCAATGCTGCACTCTTGCGTCAGGTGGGCCTCGATTTTGTAACCAAGTTTGACAAGTTGAAGTTCAAGCCAAGCCTTCCCAGAACCCAGATGCCAGAATTGCACTAACTCATGATGATGTCTGGTGCGATTTAGTGCAGGCTGTATGTTTTGTTACTCTGCCCTCATTGATTTTGATCATGTAATCAATGATAGAATTTCCCAAAACCCAACTATGTGATGTTGACAAACATTGCCCAGAGCGCAATCAATGAATATGGTATGTAAATGTGCTTATTAAAGGCTTTCAAACTTATTCTTTATACTGCAATTGAATTTCAGGCTGCGTCTCTTTAGGAAAGTAAGTAGTTTCACTTTCATTCGGTTTCGGGCAGCAGCAGCAGCCTGACCTGAGCCTGAACTAGAATTGCTGCTTCAAGCAATGTTCACAACGAGAGCAGTAGTCTAGTTCGAGGAACTGAGATCCTGGCCCCGCAGGAATTTAAGGCAGGTGCTAGTCATGATTTGCATGAGGCGGGGATTGAGCCTGCTAGTATTTGTGTTGAAGAAACAGTATGTATCTCCTTTGTCCAATGCCAAGGTCCTAATCACCTATATACTGCACCAGCCACTTGAGCTACCTCATAAAGCCTCCTCTTTCCGCAAGGCAATTGCAAAGGTTAAAAAAATCTTTGTAAGTTCTTTCATTGACCCTACTATTCAATCACTTACAGTTACCTCTGTTGCAGCCTCGGCCTTCAACCAGTGGTGTGCCTGCCAGAGGATTATTTGAGAGAGCAAAGAGTCAGGTATAGTTTCTTCACCTTTTCACTTTGTGCACAGTGCATCACTCAGATGATTTTCAGGAATATCTCCCAGGTTTAGACACTACTGGTAAGCCCAACATTGATGATAAGAATCAACCTGCAAGTGTGAATGCCTGGGATGGTGAATATGGTAATACATTACAAGCAGTGTCATCTCAAGGTGACAAGGACATTGTTGAGCACTTGTTTGACCAGAATGGTTTTTATGGCAATGCCTTAGGTGCAGCCATATCCAATGGTGCCAAGGACATTGTTGAGCTATTGCTTGAAAAGGGTGCAGATGTGAATGCTCAGGGTGGTTTTTATTATGGCAATGCCTTACAAGAAGCATCATACAAGGGTGCCAAGGACATTGTTGAGCTGTTGCTTGACAAGAGTGCAAATGTGAATGCACAGGGTGGTTTTTATGGCAATGCCTTGCAAGCAGCATCATACAAGGGTGTCAAGGACATTGTCAAACTGTTGCTTGACAAAGGTGCAGATGTGAATGCACAGGGTGGTGAATATGGTAATGCCTTACAAGCAGCAACATACAAGGGAGTCAAGGACATTGTTGAGCTGTTGCTTGATCGTGGTGCAGATGTGAATGCCCAGGGTGGTGAATATGGCAATGCTACATTTGCAGCAATATTTTGTGGTGCCACTGATATTGTTAAGCTTTTGCTTGATGGGGGTGCAGAAGTGAATATGCAAGGTGGTTTTTATGGCAATGCCTTACAAGCAGCATCATACAAGGGTGCCAAGGATATTGTTGAGCTGTTGCTTGAACAGGGTGCAGATGTGAATGCACAGGGTGGTTTTTATGGCAATGCCTTACAAGCAGCAATATACAAGGGTGCCAAGGACATTGTTGAGCTGTTGCTTAAAAAGGGTGCAGATATGAATGCCCAGGTTGATACTTATGGCAATGCCTTATTTGCAGCAATACACATTGGTGCCAAGGACATTGTTGAGCTGTTGCTTGACAAGGGTGCAGATGTGAATGCCCAGGGTGGTGAATATGGCAATGCCTTACAAGCAGCAATACACAAGGGTGCCAAGGATATTGTTGAGCTGTTGCTTACAAAGGGTGCAGATGTGAATGC